>VXAY01005673.1:509272-540186 GCA_013399855.1 Oxyruncus cristatus
CGCGGGGCGGGAGGGACAGCCGGGAGGGGGGACAGCCGGGAGGGGGGACAGCCGGGAGGGGGGACAGCCGGGAGGGACGCCCGGGAGGGACACCCGGCCGGGCACGCGTGGGGCTCGAGGGGCAGCTGGTCCCGCATCACGCTGAGGCGTTCGCGGTGAGTGGGAGCCCCCTCTTCGGGCACGGAGGAAATGGGTGAGCTCACCCCTCACGGGGGTGCTCCAGGAGTGCTGGAGTGGGGCGGGAGGGGCCGAGGTCCCGGACACTCCTGCAGCGACGGGTGCTGTGGCATCACGGCATCATGGAAAGAATAGAGCAAGGCGTGTGAATGGTTCGGTACCAATATTCAAAGGGTGAATGCTTTGCAGTCCTCAAGATACCTGTTCTTTTTTTGCGTGTTTGTAATGCTAAAGGTACACTGTCAGTGTGTGAAACAGGTTTGCTTCAAGGCCTTGTATTTTGGGGTTGTTACCCTTGAACGGCAGATCACAGGCAGGTCTGAGGGAGAGAAAAGCAAATCTGAGAACTCCGCTGAAGGCAAGAAGATCTTGGTCCCTCTGCTGTGTGCCCATCTCTCCTCCTTGATGTGCTCTTTTTCATTCTGCTGTTAAGCATCCTCTGTATAGGAGGGGAAAGACTGGAATTCTCGTCTAGGCAGTGACTACACACACATAATGCTGTGGAATATAAAGAGTAAACAAAGGGATAAAAGCATTCACCTCCTCTTTCCATTCCTCAGATCTAAACAGTTCAGTATTTGCCAGGGGATTTTCAAACTGAAATGTGTCTTTCTTTCTCTTCAGCAGAATTCTGATGCACTCAGTAGTGGGCACATGAGGAGTACAGCCAGCCTGTGCCCTGTGGGAGCATACATAACACTGGTGCCAGCTCTCATGATTGTCCTGCAAGTCCCATAATAGCTGGCATTTTTAGGAAGCTGTGCTGACTTTCATATAAAATGTACATCCTGGTTGTGAGGAAGATGTTATAAGCATGATCCAAGAATACCCAAAAGGCCCAGCAACATAACAATAAGTGCAAAGAGGCATAGATTTAAAAAAGGATCAAGATTTTGAGGCCTCCTTTGTGAGTTTCAAAGATGGGAAGTTAGGCTTTGGCAGCAATGTACTTCTTTTTCTAGGTGTGGCCTCATTCTGTCACTCAACTCCCCAGAAGACAGTGACACTGCCTGTGAGTCAAACTGGTGTTTAACACAGTTGGGGTGTCAGAAGCCTTGCAAAGCCCTTCACAAACACTGACCCCACACTGACCATGTTATTCCTGGGAACACGTCTTCAGGGCTTTCGAAACCTTGAAAAGGAGAAATGAGAGCAATGTAAGACCAGAAATATTTTCTCTTGCGCTGATTTCCATGCATGTGTTCAGTCAGACTCCTGAATAGCAAAGGAGATAGCCAAACCGGACCCACAGAAACAGCCCCACCTAGTTGCCTCCACAACAGTGATCAGTTTCTGAGCTGAGCCTTCAACAAGCCATCAGCACTGACAGTTTTAGTCCCCCTCATGGCTAGCATGATGCAAATGTCATATTTTGGAGACTTCACGGTCCAATGGAGTCCAGCTGTGTCGGTCCAGTCATTGATTCCCAGAGACAACAGTGCCCAAGTATTGCAGTCAGTTGTCGAACTGGATGCAATCAGGTGTTGAATCATATGCTGAAAACAAGTAGTGGCAGTAAAAAAAAAAAAAAGCTGTGTTAACTCTTTATCTGCCTTAGCATTTATTTCCATGTGTGTGGGAGTCAGCACCTGGTCCCAGTGGGGTGTGCAGTGGCAGTTCTTCCTCAAGTGCTGTGGAGTAGCTGACTGTGCAGGGTAAAACACCTGTATCCATTCCCATTTCCCCTGTTCATATCTGAGGGTGAGGATGAGGGAAGGTGCTGCTTCCTGGCCTTAGTGACTAGAGCATGGTCCTACCAGCAGACCACAAGTGCCTTCTGTATCCCTGCAGCTGCCAGGTCTCAGATTTCCCCCAGACAGCACCTGTGTCAGCATTGTGCATTATCAGCTCTGCCAGCTTTGCCTGGAGTTGGAGGACAGTGTAACGGTAGTCAAAACTCACATCAAAACAAATAAATAGGACAGGAGCCAGGTCCTGCAGTGCATTGTGTGGGAGGAACATATCCCACAAGGCATCTTCTGCTGCTAATAGGAAGATTCAGGTGCTCTTCTGGAAACAGAGATAGGGCTGTAGGGTGACAACCTTTTTTAGTGTCCCAGGCATGATGGAAAAGTAACATGTTATCCTCCCTGGCTTTGCTCAGCCACCCAGACATCCTGCAGCCAAGCAGCTCCCCTCCCCTGCCCTGCCCTCCCCTTTCCTCTCCTCCCCTCTAACACCAGGACCAGGTGTCTCCTTGGGGACTGCAGGAAAACATCTGGTGTGCACATGTCCTCCTAGTCAGCTCTGCTGGTGCATCGTCTGCAGCCCCCTGTGTCCTTGTACCGCACCATGACAGACAGAAGTCCCCTTGTGTTGCCAGAAGTCACCATACCAGTCCAGGATATCATTTATTTGAGTCCTTTACTCCATGTGGGGCAGCTTCTCTAGCTGATGCCCAGAGCGAGGCTACACTCATCTGTCAGATATGGTTCATCTCTCCATGGGGAAGAACCACGGGCACGGCTGAAGGTCAGGTTTGAGAGGAGGCTATTGGTGTTTTATTTCTGCCTGACACTGAAGGGATTCATTAGGGCAGGAGCCAGCAAGGTTTGTCCTTGGCACTGGTGGAGTCCTCTTTCATGAATGGCTTCTACCCTTTCAATGAGGAGTGCAGAAAGTTGCCAAAACTGGGAGGGACTCAGCAAATTGAGGATGCTGAGGAGCAGGGACTGGCTCCAAAGCCCTGTCTCCAGGCCCTTCTCTGGCTGGCTCCCTGCAGCTCTTGCTGGAAAACACTGCTTACAAGCAGCTGGCAGCTCGTGGAGTCCTGGGGAAAGCAGCAAAACAAATGACATCCTGGAAGGAGGAAAAAGGCCCCTGGACAGCCAGTGCTCAAGGAATGGGGAGCAGGATGCTCTCTGCGCTGCCACTCTCCCAAAGCTTTCTGCTCTCCCTAGGTCCCAGCAGGAGCCATGCAGCTGCTGACAGCTATTAATAGACGGGGAGAATGTGGGCTCTTTTTCCTACTGCTTCCTGGGATGAATGGTAATTACCTTTAATGAGAATGGTTCTACCTCCCACCTTCCAGCCCCCTTGCCTGCTCTGGCAGGGAGAGACCAGCTCATCTGCTGCCTGCACTGGCTCTGTGGGGAGCAGGGCTTGGCAGCAGGAGTGGAGGCTCATCTCCCCGGGACATCCTGCAGGCCTTGTCTGTGGATGTTGGGCACAGGGGCACGGGCAGAGGCAGAGCCTGCCAGCTGGCAGGCTGCAGCAGCTCATCTCAGCCTGCTCTTTCCAGTGGCACACAGGAGCCCTGTGGGGAGTCAGATAAATGATCCCACAAAACCCTGAGTTTGTGGGTGTGCTCTCTCCTTGAGATTAATTATAAAAAACAGATCAGGGGAAGAAATAATCAGGGAATCTGACCTGTCATTGTGGTTGGCATCCCCATCATGATGCATTGCACCAAGGTCTGTGAAATGGGGCATCCTTCCTCCACTGCTGGTGCAAAACAGCAAAATACGCCTGGACTTCACCCCCATCTCCCACAGGGCACAACCTAGATGCCGTGGGGTTAGTCAGGATACCACCTGCCCAAGGGAGGCATGTTTTTGATCTTATGCCACTGCACTTCTGGCCTGAACTCTGAAGTAAGAAGGTTTCCTTCATTCAGGTTACTCAAAAATACTGCAAAAATAGTGCACGAAGTTTTCTTCATCCACTGAGACTGTGCCTCCCAGAAATCACATCACAAGAAGATGAAGAAAAATGTGGATGGCTGCTAAATCTTTCCTGAACATCCCAGACTCTGGCTCTGGGGTAGGACACCCTCTGCACCGGTGTTTGCCCAAGATACTTAATAAGGCTGCACTTCACTAACCCCACTCAGTCCACCTCAACAGCCATGATGTCTTAATGAATCCTTGCTGTTCCCCAAAACTTGGCCTTTTCCCTGCTTGGTTCAGCTTAGTAGCTGGTAACACCTTCCACCACAGGAACCCCTTGCTATCACTGATCCTTGCTGCTTGCAGCAGGGTGAGAGCAAAAGGGCAGATGCAGTATCCCATCTTACCAAGCTGAAGTTCCCCAGGCAAGACAGTTTATTTGCCTCCTCTTAGTTTTTAATTTCTTTTTCCCCAGATCATATGTTTTCTTAACTGATTCTAGAAAACCTTCTTCTGGGAAGGATCTGTACCCAGGGACCTGCTGGCTCCTCTTTGAAAAAACCTTGTCTCCTTGCTGGTGGAGTCCTCTCCCTTTCCCTCTCTCCAAGATCTCTCCAACATCATACCAAAAGATTCAGGTCCCTCTGCTGACTCCCACTCAGCCCCTTGTGTTGCATCCAAGTGCCAGATGGCACTCTAGGCTTGGGAAGGAGCTGTGCCAGGCTCCCCTCCCTCTCTCTCCACCCTTCAATCTACAGAAAAGAGACAGTGAACCAGCACTGCCAGATTTCGTGCTGCCATGTTTGTGCCAACTTCCCCAGTCTTCAGCTGAGGAAGTCTTTCAGTGGGATTGAATGGGAGGTACTGGAAGTACCCCAGACCAAGGGGTGACAGAGAAGAGAGGAGCTACTCTGAAGCTCTCCCCTGTGCCCAGCTCTTTGCTATAATTAACAAGCAATGCCGAGGACATGACCACAACCACTGCTTCCTCCATGTTCCCCCGGCCCTACTTCCTTCCTTACTTGTTGGAAAATTTCTTGTTCATCCAGGGTTGCTCACCAGCACTGGTAACTGCCTGTAAAGGTAGTTACAAGTTAGAAGATTTGAAGGCTTAGCAAGCTTCCCTTGGGTAGGACAAGTGCCTAGGCCCCCCATATTGAAGCGAGAAGGGGGAGGAGGGGAAAAGCAAAGCCACTGTCCTAGCAGACAGTGGGTTGCAGAGGCTGTGGGCAGCAGAAACATCCTATTTGTGAGCCCTGCTGGGAGCATGGGGCTGCGTTTGGACCGCAAAAGGAACCCAGGGAGGATATGCTCAGATACTTCCAGCCTTTGTGTTTCAGACAGCTGCGTTAGCACAATGCCTGCTGCTTTTGGCTCAGAACTGGCCCCTTGAGCAATCCCTCCTTTCCTGTAGGGACTCTGGCACTTTTTGCTGGCTCTTCTTGATACTCAGGGAGGGGCATTTCCATTAGCACTGCTTGAGCTCTAGGGTCTCGGCTGTCACTGCTGTGTCACAGCAATCCCCACAGATCCCATCCCCAGAGCATCTGTCTCCTCACTGCCAGGTTGCTGTCACTCAGCTCCTCGGAGGGGATCAGGAAGACATCTCCTTTAGTAGAGTCCAGGAAGACACATGAAAAGAAACAGGGCTAGCTGCAGCAGGCTGGGTCCTGAAGGAGGTATTTGATACAGAAACCCTGGTCACCAAGGTTTTGCTAGCCCTCCTCCTCTCCACCTCAGCTCCTGGGGAACGGGGTGCTGCTGTGTCCTTGCTGAGAATGCCGGCTGTGGCCAGCTCCCTCAGCTGTGCTGGCCACACTCCGCCTTCCCTGTACACCTGGCTGCTGGCAGCAGGGCTCTGCAAGTGGACGGCATCACCTCACTAGACAAACGCGGCAGTGGATGTGTGAGCCAAGCTGGAGTGCCATGTGGGAGAGGAGAGCTGGCTGCATATTTGGTTGGAGGAGGGAAAGCATCTAGTTAGTGCCTTCTATTCCTGTCTGGGCTTGTTGCAGACTTCACGACATTCAGAGCAAGTGTGAAGCTTTTCCCTTCCCAGGCTGCAGATGAGCGTTAGTGGGAGGCTGTTTTCCAGTACTCTCATGGCGATGATCCACTGGTTTTGCATAGTCTCTTTTTTCCACAGGGTGGTCCATGCTTTGCATTTTAACTTGTGACTCTGTGTCATTCCCTTCACTGCCCCCATTTCCACCTATCCCTGTCATACTGTGTTTTGATAAACCAAAGTGCGTGCAACAGGATAAGAGATGTGAAACGGGATCAGATCCTACAGCACAGGCAGTGCACAGGGAGATTTTGAAAATCCTGGGGCAGGCAGTGCAGCATCCTTCCTTCATGCGGGCACCCAAAAGCAGCTCAGAGGTCCGTGTCCTTTGCTATATTTGAAATGAGGGCATCGTCCCTGCTTGCCTTATTTACCTTTAAGGCCAGCTTGGCTATGATAACCCTTGCAGAGGGACGCCTGATACCCCTTGCATGGGGACGCCCCTTCCCTTGAAGGCTGGGGACGCTCCTTGGAGACTGACTGATAGAAGAAGGAGAGGAGTGGGAAGGGGTGATCTCTTCCAGCATTCCTGAGTCAGCTGCGCTGTGTGGGCTGGGGACAGGGGGGTACCTGAGGAAGGAGGCACCTTTTCCATCTCTCAGACCCTTGGTTTGCCCCAGCAGCACCTCCATATATCTTGTATCAGCAGTTGCAGGGTCTAGTGTAGGGCAACTTGTGGAGGTCAAAGGGGGGCCCTGTCCACCCTGTCACAGCAAGGACAATGTTGGGGCAGTCGCTGTGGTGGGAGTTGGACACTGATGGGGTAGGACAGCCTAGGAGCTTGTGCGCCAAGGTTGCTGAGTTGACACTGTCCTTTAGTGCCCTCTTCCCAAACCAGCGGAGCCCAGCACCAGTAGAGCTCGGGAGCTGCCAGCTGCCATCACTGTCCCTCCAGAGCCATGCTCTGTGACAGATCTGCTTCTCACTGCTGCTGTGCCCAGCTCCCGGGCACTCCCTGGCCTCACAGCAGGGTGTGGGGGCCACAGCAGAGCCACAGTCCCCTTTGTGTTCCCTTTCAGGGCTCGGTTGGTGGAGCAGGGGAGCCCAAAAGTGTGCTGGGGGGAGTTGGGTGCATGCTGCCAGATGCCTCTGGCTGCAGCTATTTGCCACTGCTCCCTGAATGTGTCTGCGATGTCCGGCAGCATCACAGGCCCGCTCAGGGAGAACCACTGGGCTTCCCTCTTGTACTCCATCACCACATCAGGGTTGCAGCGGTAAAGGGAGCTGGGCTCAGCCCTGGCATGCTGTAGGCCCTACTTGCAGCTGCTGAGCCAGGCTGTCTGGAAAACACACACTTTTTTTGTTTAAGGGTCAGAACTTGCCTGATGCCTGCAGGGTGCTTTTGAACCCACGAGGAGCAACCTGGAGCATTCCCAAGGACTTCTGTACTGCCAGCAATGTGCCAAGGCCAGCTGCTGCCTCTGTGCCTGGTCTATCCCTGGCTTATGCCCTGTGGCGCTTCCTCTGGACCAGTGTAAAGCTTTCCATCTCTGATTTCCAAGTCCAGCTGTACCCCTCTACAGTAAGGCCTCCAGCTTTGCCTGCTAGGGCCAACTCATCCTGCTCAGCTGTGCTTTTTGGCTGCACTGTTTGGTGGGTCTCTCCTTTTTCCATCTCCCTGGCTAAGTGCCCAGGACTCGGTGCCCAGTGTGATGCTGCTCCCCCAAGACTGGGAAGCCCTGCTACAAAGCCCTCACTTGCTGTCTTTTCCACAAAAGAAAGCCACTGTGGTAGCTCACTGGCCCTCAGGTGTGGACAAGGGGGTCTGTTCTCCCAGAGCCTGACTCTGGCAAGGAGTAGTGGTGCCTGTAGCAGGGACACCCCACACATCCCAGCTCATGCTGCTGCTGCGTGGCCGTGAGAGCCGGCAACTCCTGGGTCACTCTCGGGGCAACCAGCTCCAGCAGGAACTCTCCTGGCTCTCTGAACGTCTGGTCCGTTCCAGGTGGGTGATTCCTGTGTTTCTAATAGGGCAGGGGAAGAAAATTAGAAGCCCAAGTGAGCAAAGCAGCCAGGCTGAGCCATGAAACATCAGAAATGCCTCTGTCAACACTGCAGCTGAGGCAAGCAGGCAGGCAGGCAGCTTTTTAATTATTGATGGTGCTTATAAATAAATGGTGGGGCAGGGAGGAGGTTACAGCAGAGCAGAGGAGCCACTTCTGGGTGGGGGAGGGAGCCTGAGAAATCGCTTGTTTTAAAGGTCATTTGATTCTGTCTCTCTTTCCCTTTTTTCTGTAAAACTTGGTGATATTTGAGTTGATGGATTGTCTGCCTTGTGCATCTTCTTCTTGCACCTTGGCCTAACTTGGCCAGCCAGGAGGACAGAGAAAAGACACCCACAAGTGAGGGCAGTGAGAGGAGGAAGGGGGAGGGAGGGAGGAAACACTGTGTGGAATGTGGGACAAATAGGCAAACGAGGAGACAACAAAATTAGTAGAGCAGCAAATCCCAACCCAAGTGTAAATAATTCTTCACCATGTGAAAAGAAGGTCTACGTAGGCTCAGATTTATCTCCCTGTTCCTGGAGCTCGAGCCCAGGCAACCTCTGATGCGAAGCAAGAGGAAAGTGTGTGACACAAGGCTGGGCAAGGACTAGGAGATGCAGGGATCTTGGCTGGGGACTGGAATAGTAACCCAGTGTCTGCATAGCCTCAGGAACTTCTGCAGCAGGCTCAGGGTGGAGCGTCTCAGAAGAACCAGACTATCTGATGGCAATAGCTCTGGGATAGGGATCCCACAGCCAGCTGAAAACACAGGAAGAGTTGCAGCACTTTGAGGCTGACAGCCCCCATGGGAGCCTTAAGTGATTGTGGATGGTAGGACTTCACAACTTAGTCTCAAGCCCTCCAGCTTGCAAAAGTGACACACAGGCACTGTGTGCAATATGGACTCAGGTGAAATGAGTCTATGCCAGTCTACACCACAAAAGACCCTACAGGACGGGGTCACCTTCCATTCCCCCTCCAGTCTCAAGGGGGCCATTACACGTGGTGGGAAGCAGCACCCCAATGCCTGGGGCTGGACATGAGCATAACTTTGCTCATCTTCCCACGAGGGCCTGCTATGTTTGCACAATTGCAGGATGAGGAGCTCTGCATTGCACAGCAGATGCAGCAGCACGTGGGTCTCTGGATGATGGGTCTGGATGCACCCTGGGTAACACCACGACAGCCTCACTGCATACCCTCTGTGTTGACATCCTGGGACCCCGCAGCCATCCTCTGATAGACTGAGACCCAGAATGACATCAGTCAATCAAGATTCATCCCTCCATGGACAAGAGGTGTGCCCTGTCAGAAGGGTGGGCTCAGCAGCAGGGTGCTCCTGGCAGCAGTTGGGATGGCGGTGGGGAAGATGTAGGGGGAAGCGGAACCCTTTTCCCAGGCCTGTAGGTTTTTCTGGTGCTTTCTGAAGGAAAGAGGAGCTTTGGGTTGCAGCTGAGCAAATCATGCCTCTGGGCAAGCAGCACAGAAATGCCAGCTGGAATCCAAGCTGAGGAGATGACTGCAGGCGCCAGTGGTGCTCTCGCGCAGGGAACCGGCTGGCCGTGAAGGGCACGCAGCAAAGGCGAGCTGTTGGGATTCCCCATTAAATGCCTCTCCCACCTCCTCAGGCTCTCAGCGTCCTGCTGTGGACAGTGTTCTGCTGCAGTGAGAACATCTCTTTCCCAGGAATGCTCCCCAGAAGCTGGGGGCCCAACGCTGGAGGGGTGATTTGGCCATGGGGCTCTCCTGCCCTGCCCACGTGCCCTAACATGCTGCCTGTCCCTCAGCTGAATGCCTCTAGCACAGAGCCATCCGCTCCTTTCCCAGGCATCTAGGACACAGAAGGTGTGCAGCAGCACCAGCTCGTGGTGGCTCTCAGCTGCTCCTGAGGGATGGGAAGTCCCACCTTGTCACCAGTGCTCTGGGTCCATGGTTCACCACTGCAGCCTTGTGTGTGCTGTGCAGCAGCTGCTCACGTGGGGATGATGGCTGCTGCAGGAGCAGGGAGCCCACAGCACAGGGCACTGTGATGGTGAGAGCCTGCAAGGGTAACTCAGAAACCCACAGATAGGTGGATGAGTGGGTTCCTGGATGACACGTGTGTACACGTGTGATGTGACTAGCTCGGTGCACACTATCACTGTGCATGTAGAATCACAGAATAGTTTGGGTTGGGAAGGACCTTTAAAGGTCACCTCTGATTCCCCACCATTGAGCTGCTTTCCCTCCCTGCAGGGCTTAGCTTTGGACATGCTGCATTACGTTCAGT
This sequence comes from Oxyruncus cristatus, assembly GCA_013399855.1. Taxonomy (NCBI): domain Eukaryota; kingdom Metazoa; phylum Chordata; class Aves; order Passeriformes; family Cotingidae; genus Oxyruncus; species Oxyruncus cristatus. Next base: position 519,377 of record VXAY01005673.1, read on the forward strand.
GTCTCTGGGAGATGTTCAGTTCCAGCTGTAAGGAACCAAGCCCCACAGCTTTGGAGCCTGTGGCTCAGCATGCATATGGCATCCTCTGCATGGGTTGGCTCTGCTACCACCACTACAATCCCAGTACATTCCTGAAATAAGTCCCTCAGGACCTGAGGTGCAGCACACCCAGTCCCTACAGCAGCCTGCCCCACGGACTGGGTGGCAGGGGTGCCTAGGGAGAGTGGGCTTCTCATAGGCACCGCATGCCAGCCTCTCATGCTGCAGTCCAGGATACTGAGACTGAAGCTCCTGGAGCAAAGTGGGTCAGCCGAGGCACCCAAGTACTTTCTGCTCCCCTTTTGCTGATGTCAGATAGTTGCTTGGGGTTGAGGCCGGCAAGCCCTTGCATTGCAGGTGCCCTTAGGGGACCTCAGGGTCCATCTGGCCTTACTGAGGTATTGCCAACCTGACAGCACCTGATCACAGCAAAAACGCTTTTGTCTTTTAATTAGTTTCCCACTTCCTGCTGTCCCTTCTGTGTGCATGTTTGCCCAGGATACTGTTTGCACCTTAGATCCTTGATGGCTATAAGGGAATGCAGGCTGCTATTTGGGCCAGAGAGCTTTATTTCAACCTTGTGTTTCATTCCCTGAAGTCCTCCCACCTGAGTATTGCTTGCCCTGCTGCTGACATGCAGGGCATGCCAGGCAGAAATGTGGCAACTACTGCAGCTGCAGCATGGGATCTGAACGTCTTGCCCCTGTGCAGCAGGGAAAAAGGAGGGCAGGATGTAAGTCTGTGCACTGGGGGCTCACCAGAACAGAAAATGCTCTCTCCTAGGATCAGCGCTGGCCTGGCATGGCTGCAGCACAAATCCCAGCCTTTCTACTGCAGCAACCCACGTTACCAGCTCGAGGTGATGGGGTACCATAGGTGCCGCCACAGAACCACTCTTTGGTAGGGTAAGATCCTTTTTCTTCTTTGATTACAGAACAGTTTTAGTGCAACTAAGCTTACAAGATCTAGTAAGATCATTACTTGGTTATTCTGTGACTTCATTGATCCTTGCAGGCTCAGAAAGTGGAAGGGAAATACGAATTTCATGTTCATAAAAGCCAAGAGCAGCAAAGGAGGAGAAAGAAAACAGGCTCCCCAAGACTGCCCTGGCTGAGGCAGAAGAGCCAGTGCCTTTGCAGCAGGCTGTAGCCCTGATTGCTGACTAGGTGGTTTTTAAGGTTTATAGGATGGTGGTGCAGGAGATGCAGCAGCCCTGGGTGCAGTGGGTACTGGGGCCGCTGCAAATACCATAAGAACAGGATGCCACTTTACTCATGGGACACAGGAGGGGACAAACAGAGCTGGAGTACCAAGGCATCAGGCCTTTGCTGCTCACTTTTCGCACAGTGCTGAGAGCGTAACAGTTCCCATAGGCAAGATGGACCTCCTTCCAACAGCCCCAAGAGCCACTGCTCCAGGTGCTCTGTAGCAGCAGCCCTTGGCCCTCCAGGGGAATGAGGACAATGGTACAACTTCTCCATCAGTAAAGGCATTACCTTGAAGGTCGGTGCCCAGACCTCTGCCCCTTAAGGGACTGGACAAAAGTCTATGAGGGGTCAGTGGTTTTTAAGCTAACAGTCAAGCCAAAGAGGGTTAATTACATAAGGCTGCTGCAGGCAAGCTCAAGCTCTGCTTTTGGAGCATCATGCAGGAGCAGCTCAACCCAGCATTCCTTTCCTCCTCCTCACACCTACTCTCCAATACGGAAAGGAGACATCATCTCCTGTAGCAGCTATTAATACAGTAACACAAAATCACTCTGGGAAAGTGCTTTCCCTGTAAGACAGAGCACTCCTGCCCCTTCCCACACGTGGTACTGTTGTGGCCCAAGTGAAACACAGGAGCTGTGCAACACTGAGCACTGATGCTGCTTTCAACTGATGGCACGAACCATTCCCTGGGATTCCACACATGCTCTCCAGCACCTTACCAGCCTTGTCACAAGGTCCCCAAAGCCCTGGGCTAGATGTTCCAGCTCTCCCCTGGGCTCAGGTTCCTTGGAGAGAGGTTATGAGCACCAAAAGTACCTCTGCATCCAGAAGTGGAATGAAATTTAAGAAAGGACCAAGCTGCTCTGCTACAGTGTCAGGGGGTCTGAGGTGAACAGCCATCTGCCCCACTGGCAGGGTGATGAAAGAAAGGGGCCTAAGCATCCCTCTGATGGCTGAACTCGTGACAGAAAGGGCAGATGTCCAGAGACCTTGGCTCACAGACCCCTTTGCCACAAGCTCTGCTTTAAGCTCCGTGGCTGGAAGCAGCATTTACGGAACCAAAGGCTTAAGGTCTGCACTCTTGCTGCAGCTGTCAGTGCTTTGGGGGAGCAGGAGAGGACTGTGGGAACACCACCAGCCCCTAAAGGGCTTCCTTCTTCTTCCGAGTCCTCACATTTATATCTGGCACTTATCCAATGCAAAACAGCTGCCGGCACTTGCAAAGATGAGTTGGAGCCACATTAAGCCCCATAAGAGATTCTGGGCTGTAGAGCCCAAACCTCTGAGATAGGGAAGAAAACCCTTTGTCTGCAAGCGATGCCCCTTAAGTCCACATCCGATTTTACCCCCCAAGATGAGCTGTTCATTGAAGAGAGAAGGGAAATGAGGCTCTGCTCACAGCAGCTATTCACTCTCCCTCCCTGAGGCAGACAGCTAAGTGGGAAGTCTCTCATCAGGACACTGGGCCATTCCCCTCTACATCCTCTTCACCAACCCTTATCTGTGAGACAGCTATTGCCTGCTACCCATCCATCAGCATCACATGCTTCTAACCCTGCCCACTCTCTCCAAAAGCAAGCAGCTACTGCCTCCTCCACCTCCGGTCACAGTGCCAGGCAAGCCTACCTGCTGGTGAAATTCATCCCTCTCAGGCTGCTCTTGCTGCTCTCACAGTGAAACCTGCTTGTATCACTATCCCATTGCACCTTTGCCTCAGCTACCATTTGTGATCTCTGTTTAGGTCAAAACTGTATCTCAAATAATGACGCTTTGGCCAGGAGCTTTAGACATCACTCTAACAATGAAGTCTGAAATGTCTTTATGAATTGAATTTGCTGGGTCTGCTACTGCTTGTGAAAAATGACCCGTTCATGAGAGAGACCTGCTCACCTCAAGACTAGGTGTCCTGCTGCAGGGACTGTGACACAGCAACATTCATACAATTCACCAGATCAGTGGTGATTTTTAGGTAGGAGCTGGTAAGAAACCAGAAGGAAGGAGTTACAAGGAAGAAACAGGGATAGGAACATTCACCCAGAACAAAGAGATTGGGATGATTCTGTTCCCTCCATGCTGAGGACTGGCTTCAGCACTACACACTGCATAGCCTGGCGAGCCTGAGCCCACAAGCAAGATGGGGTTTCTCTTCCCATTTCTAAATTGCAGTAGCATTTTTAATCAGAGGGGTGTCCTGAGTTCTGCAGTAGGATGGGACTTCTTAGACACAAGTGTGTGCTGACTTCCAGGGCTGCAGGGATAGAATGAACCCCTCTGTCAAAAGAGAAAAAAATGGTGCAGCTAAAAAGAAACATCAGGGGATCAGACACTCTCTACTCTTTAATGGCTTTAGGATAACACTGTGCCATCTCCCCATGTTCTCACAGTCTCTGTGCTGGTCTTGTGGCAAGAACTGCACTGTTCCAAGAAAAGGACCTGCTGTTACAAGTAGTGCTTTCCAAGGCTCAATCCCCATATGCTCATGCTGAAGAACAAGCAGCATCGTTCTGTCAGTGGGATCAGAAGCAGGGTCTATGCTGATCCTGGATGGTCAGAAGTCAAGTGCTCCAATACAGTGGTAGCAGCAATGTTCAGTGTGGGAGCTGTTAAATGTTTCAGAAGTACATGCTTGATATCAAGTGTACACATAACTTGCAGCTGGGTGCATACAGCTGTCCTGGCATTGAAGCATCACAGTTTACTGTGAGCAAACTCCAGTGCAGTGTTCAGGGCTCCCTGCATGCCTTTGGCATTTCCACTGCCCTTAGCAACAATGGGAGAGCCTCCTGCCTTGCCTTCCATCTGCGTACACACAGCCACGGCCCAGTCAGCAGCGGAGAACACGGGGAGGCAGTTCTGGGGAAGAGACACAGAAAAGTCATTTGGACTGTGGAGCATTCTGAAGTGTGAATAAAGGAAGTTAACAGCATCTTCTCCTCACCCAGCCTAGGCACTCACTATCCTGAGGCAGTCATGACTATGAGGATGACAAAGGCTGAGCTTACATATTAATGCTGTGTCTTGCCCTTGGGCAAACGTGACCTGGAGGATCCAGGGATATCTGTGCCCAGCAGAGACTGAAAGCACATCTGGTCCCAGTAGGGTCATGTCAGGTTCTGCCCCCGTGTAATTAACCACCAGCTCTGGGCAGAATCCCAAGAAAACTCTCAAGCAGGACCTGCAGAGCAGTGGGTCCACTGCCTCTTTGCAGGCAGGTTCCCTGTGTCTCTACCAAGGTTTTGCTTACCTTGGACACCTGACAGGCACAGAGCACCTCACCGGAAGCCTGAGGGCTGAGCAGCAGGACTGATGTGCCAGGAGACTTGTCACACAGCTGATTTACTACCTTCATTAGGATCTAGGAGAGACAGGAAGAAGGGGGGTCAGGCTACAGCAAAGGAGACTGGCATCCAGCAGAAAATGTGCCCAGCAATTCCTTCTTACTGTTTGCAGCATCTGAGGTACTGCTGGGCCAACAAGGAATGTGGATTACTCACAGAGAGGGAATCAGCTGGGACAGTATCAATGATGACAGGTTGGTTGCAATGTTTTGCTAGCAGGCTTTGTGCCTTCTTTTCAGCCTGGAGGGAGAAACACGTAGCACTTTGAAGGACTACAGGTGGCACAGGCTGGGCTGGATGGGGATATATGCATGCAAAAAATATACAAAGGAAATGCAAGTGCTGCTCTGTGGGACAGAAGGGAGATGTATGATAGCAGAAGTCAGACTGGCAGACTGAAATCTTCATGTGGAGACCTGTAGAGCCCTCCTTCCTTGCAAGCAAGCAGAGATGAACCCCTGGCAAAAGTGGAATAGACAGTGACCCATTCAGTCCCCAGCCTCTCCTGGACCTACACACCACCACAGGTCTCAGGAAGGCTTCTGTGGCAAGATACCTCTACTTGTAAGGAAGTGATGGTTCTTGCTGAAATCTCTTAAGTCACCCCTAAGCATTTCCAAAGGGCTTTTAATGTAAATTGGTAGAACACAAACACATGTGGGAAGCCACAGCAATATTCACATAGCTGGGAGAAAGGCTCTGTCCTGCCACTGTCTTAGTGTACAACCTTGTTAAGCCCACTGTGAGGACAATCTCATCTTCTCCAAGTATTAACAAGGAGGTGATGACTAACTGCCTGTTGGTGTTGGCCAGAAGTGCTGGTATGGGGCTCTCCATCCTCACAGGCAGAGACATGTGGGGATTCTGCAGCTGCTAAAAGCCCAGCCAGTCATTCACTGCATTTTAAGCAACAGCACCAGACAATGCCAGTGAAATCAACCCAACACAGGGCTTGTGTGGCACTGTGTGTGATTGTACCTGCCTTCTGCTGCTTTCTAGTGGTACCTTAGTGACTGAGTGGCTGTGAAGTGTGACAGAGACAGCAGGCCCACTGGTGTGTGCCACACAGCGCTATCAGCTGGCTGGAAGTCAGTGTGCTGTTGCCACAGTACCTGCTGCAGCTCCAGTTTCTTGATGGCTGTGTTGGCCGTTCGCTGTAGTGCTTTGAGGATGGTCTGTAATTCTTTTCTTTGCCACTGGGGCATTGCAGTGTTGGACACTACCTGCAAGAAAATTTCCTGTGTAAGAACACTAAAGTGTACCTCTAGGTGTAAACTGCCAGTTCTCTGGGAGGTCAGGCTGGAGCCTGGCCTCTTTTCAGACTCTCCTACAGCCCATGTGATAAGGCCAGCCAGTCATTGTGGTAAGTAGCTTTCTTTTTCAGCTGGCCATCTACAACAGAGGCACCTGGTAAAAATCCTACAATAGCAGGTAGCAATTTGCCCTTGCTATTGACCATGGTAACACGTGAATCTAATAGGGAAAAAGTCATGTGCCTCAAGTGTATAAAGCACATGCCGGGATCTTTCTGTATGGGAGTGCAGTCCTTACTTTGGTCAACTGGCCCACTTCTTTGGAGAGGTTCTGCATCTCAGGAATAGAGGTGCTCCTCTGCTTCATTCGTAGGGAGACAGAGTCCACTTCCATAGCCAAGCACTGGCCTACTTCCCGGGCCTGGAGAGATAGAAAGAATGCAAGCTTGAAATGTAGCAGCAGAAAAAATGAGCAGGGATGGAGAAAGTAGGGGGGCAGCAGGGTCATAAACACTGAAGTGCTGCTCAGGATCCAGTGGAAAGACACCTACAGATGTTTTAAGAACGACTGCTCCCACAAGACTCTGAAATGGAATGTTCTGCTCCAGATTTGCAACCAACACTAGATGGTTACACCCCAGGGACCAAGCTATCAGGCATTTATGTTTCCTCACTATCTTGCACCAAATCATCAGGATTTCATTGAGGAAAACCTGGGGAGCTCCACTTGCATCTTAGAGCTATTAGCAAATGCGATCTTGAAACTACTGACTGAAGAAACAAAAAAAAGGCATTAATAGAAAAAAAATGCTATTACAGGCTTTTCTCATCAGTGACAATCCTTATGGAGGATGGTTTGGAGCATTTCCTCCTGCCAGACCTCTGTGCCCATGACAGTCCTGTGAGACTTTAGACCAAGACAGCAGGGAGCACGTTAAGAAAAGCTGTGGAAACTGAGGACTGCTCTGCCTAGCTAGGGTACACAACCCTTGTTTCAAGTCATTCCCTCATGCCTGCAGTCTTCCTTGTTTCATTAACACATGCACAGAGCTCCTCTTGGAGGCTTCTCCAGGTCAGCATTTCCAGCAAAGCATGCAGATGTGCCCTGCAGCTTTTTGTTCTTCTGCACAAACAAAAGCCTCCCTGGGACACAGACGCACAGGGGACAGGCAGCCAAAAAGTAACAGATTTGCAGGGGTGGGCTTTGCCTTTACTCTTTCCAATTCCACTGACTATGAGTCACTCTCCTCTGACTGCAGCCTTAAAGGAAATGAACAAGCTTGTGGGGCACCCAAGACTTCCACATATTAAAGGACAGAGCGATCTCACGAACACAATAGTAGGTTGCTTACTTTTTATACAAACCCAGCCAGACCAGAACCACAGCTTAGCAAGAAAAAGACTAAAGAAAAGAAGCAAAAGGGCTACAAGAATGAGGCCATAAAGTGCAAATCCAACTGTGATAGGCAGGAGGTGAAACCAATGCACAAAGGATCACAGTTTTAAGTGTCTACCCAAGGACTGAAATTTATAGACTAGAGGCTTTCTGATATTTTGTGCCAAATTTTTATCTTGGAAAAGTAGGTCTGGTGGAAGAATGAAGGTCAAGGAGACAGAAGACTAGGATGGGGGTAAAAGAGATGAACGGTGACGTACAGCAGCAGAGCTGAGTCCAGGGGTGAAGGAGGAAGCCAGATCAAGCACAGCAGGGAGGCTCCAACCAATGCAGTGGGGAGCTAATTGTCTATGAGGAACCTACAAAGTTTGGTCCTTCTGGCATTGCCTTGACATGGGAGAAATCTCCCTTCCCCCTTTCTTACCTGTTTGGCTTGGCTCCCTGTCACTGCAATGACACGGCTAATACCTTTAACGAGCTGACGCTCACTGATGATGGCCAGATCTTCCACAGATCCAGTTTGCAGAAGGTGCCTAAAAAGTTAGCAGAGAACAGGAAATAAAACAAGCTACTCTCTGGAAACAGAAATCAGTACACCTGCTTTCTTTTTAAGGAAGTTTGAAGACCAGGAGCCCCTTCCCAATCCCAATAGCTTGAATCCTTTCCCATCCCTAAAATCCTGATTGCAGCCTGTCAGGCAAGAGACAGCAGCACTGAGGCTACTCCACAGGAACATCTGTGCTACCTACTCACCAGGGTTCTGTCAATGGTGCATAATAGCCAAGTTCTGCCTTCCTTTCCTCTCCTTTCCCTCAGCAGTGGGATAAATTGGGATTTTTCTCTTCTACTCAGCTGCTACTAAACCTCGTGGAAAGTAATCTTATGCTTCAACTCCACTACTTTCTTGTCAGGCCAGCTCACAGCCTGGCCAGTAGACTCCAGTCACAGGATAGTTGTGCAGTCTCAGGGCTCTGACAACTTCCCCTTTCCTTCTTGGTTATTTAACACTGGATATGAAAACTATGGTGTCTCAGGTTCTGTTACCACAAGTAATCATTTCAGACAGCTTCACAAGAATTGATCACCTCTACTCCCATGCAGTTTCTTGTCCCACTACTCCCACAAGAATGATCTCATGGCTAGAAAATTGCTCATTTTCAGCTCTATCTGCTCAAAGGCCAATTTGTTCCTGGCTGTTCTTTTTTTTTTTGTCAGCACTGTCCTAAGACTGATTAACTCTTCTTCTACTCCCATTACTGCTAAAAGCAGAAGAGGGTGAAGATAATTAATTAAAATAATCAGAGTAGTCTCAAGTTTGCACAACGATCTTGGAGTCTCCAGCTGGGTTCCCAGCCCTCCTGCATCCCCAAAGGCAAAGCACTGGTGTGACAGGCCACACACACCTTTCTCACACCATGCTGGTGACCTGTGGCTTCTAGATTGGTTTCAGACTATGAAGTAAGGAAAATGCTTTGCATTTCATTAAAGTTTGCTTACCCTGGGACTTTCAAAGCTTTGCAACTAGCCCATCTTGTCCTCACAATATCTTCCCAGTGAGGAAACTTAGTTTCACAAGGACATGGAGTTGAGCTTGCAATGACATCTCTAACCTCAGCCAGCAGTGCCCAAAAACATGCCTTCTCACTGCAAATAAAAGTCACTTACGTCCCACAGCAGAGCTCCACAGAGGTCTGCATTGCAGCCTCGGAGTCACGGGTCAGCACACTCTCCACAGGGACCCCCAGAGACACTATCCTCACTGGATCTGGATACCCCTGACAGAGGAGACAGGGATCAGCAGCTAACAACATGGTCCTTCAGGGGCACTTACAGACTAACTACATGGCTTCAGGTGTCTGCCTCATTTTCCCCCTATCCTAGAATAGCCCCAGAGTCAGGGACAGCACTACTTCTCCCCGACAACCAGCCACCATGGGGAGAAAGAAACAGCTGGGTGACACTATAGGCTTTTGGTCCAAAGGGATGAGCAGAAGGCCTACGCATCACCAGCCTCCATGTTTTACAACACAGTGTCCCAAGATCTCATCTCTGTCCTATTTTCCTTTCTTGTTTTTGGGAGTCAATTCCCTTGCAGAAACATATTCCGTCAACATCTCTTGTGTCCCAGATGATTCCTGCTGGAGGAGAAGGCTCATGAAGATGTGTGCTGCTATCCAGTCATACCTCATCCACTGCACGGAGCCCCCGAACTCTTTTTGCCAGTGTGAGGGGGACCTCGGCCATGTGCACAGCCTCATTTCTTTTGATCATATCCTGGACCACTTGCTCCACTTGCTGCAGCTGCTCCATAGTCACAGGGCCCTGAGGAAGTAAATCAGCCACCTTCAGGAGAAGCCTTCTGAGAGGAACAGAATGAAGGAGGAGAAGTGGGGCAGGGCCGCTGGGCAACTCAGCTTGGCCACACCACTCTTCCCCTGTGTCTCATCTTCTCTACTTGTAAAAGGGAACTGTGAGCATCATGGCCCTCCCATCCCCTCCTCCCATGAAGGATTAAGGATCTTTGATGCAAGAGCATCAGCCAAAGACCCCTTTACACTATTTCATGTGAATCCCATGACCACTGGCCTTGCTAAGTGTTTTCCTTCTGATGCCCATTCATCCCCTCAGCAAGCCCTGCTCAGGGTCAGGTCAATGCAAAGCAGACCCCGTCACATCCAGAGGACCAAGCTTCATTGCTCAGAAAAAAATGTGACCCGTCTCCAAAGGAGTGATTATGGTGAGAGGAGAAAAATCCCTGGAAAGGAGGCCAGTACTGGAATGTTGGTACTGCTGAGAGCAAGGAAACTGAAGTTCAGAGTCACCTTGGTATCAAAGTCGAAGCGCAGCCGCTCTGCTGTCACATGGGACCCGCGCTGCTCTGTGCTGTCACCCAGGACGTGCCGGAGCGCGAAGTTCAGCAGGTGGGTAGCGGTGTGGTTGGTCATGCAGGCCAGACGCTGGGCCTGAAAACACAGACAGGAGTTTGGCAGAGAGTGCCAGTTCTCCACAGCTCAGGGGAGTCGGGGATGGCATGAAGAGATAAGGGAAAGGCTGCATGAGAAGGGATGGGAGAAGATGGGGGAAAAACAATGGGTAGTACAGCCATCAGATTAATTATGTCGCAAGGAAGATCTAACTTCTTTTCCTATGGGATCACCTCCGCAGAAAAGCAAAGGGTAGGCTGGATACTTTTGGACAGACCAATGACTCACAGAAAATTACAGAGTCACTTGTAATGTTTTCTTCCCACTGCACATTACAACGAGGAACAGTCTCAAGAATACAAGGGACAAAGATCTTGCTGTGCCCAGGCTACTCAGGACATCACAAGGAAAAGGGCGGTGAGCTATCACCTCATCCACGAAGAGCTGCACTTGGTCACCAACATGCAGGGTTTCCACAGCAGTGACCTCATGGATCACGTAGCCACCACAGAGATGAACTGACTCTACAGGGAAGAGTACCTCCTGAGCAAAGAGACAGAAAGATAAGTTAGGACACAGGGAAAATCCAAATACCTGTGCTAGGTACCTGCTTCATCCAGCTGGGAAACACAGTTCCCATTGATCCCTAAAAGACAGTGATTGAGTGCAAAAACACAGAGAAGCTTGCTGCAAATGTAACCAAGTGCCTCAGACCTTCCCTGCATGCAGCCACTCTTTGCACAACATGCTGAGGCTGCCAGCTTGCAGTGGAGAGGCAGTAACACCACCTATGCTGATGAATTTTCTTAACAAGAATGCTTGTTCATGAGAAAATGGACAGCGTTTGCCAAGGCACCTGTCTCAGGCATCCAAGGTGCCAATTCTGCTTCTCTGAGCTGGCAACAGAAACTGGATCCCCACTTCAGCTCGGGGAGAAGCGCTGAGCAAGGCACTATCACATTCTGCAAGGCTAAAAAGGCAGAATCAATGCCCAGGGTGATTATCAAGAGCTGGAATGTGGGAAGGAGGAAAAGCTGCATCTGTGTAACTTTCCATGAGAGGGTCAAAGCTCTCCCTCTGATAAGGCTGAAAGGACATGCCGCAGAAGTGGAGGTCCTTCTTGATGTTCTTGGGAGGGATAAGAAATTTTCCACTGGGTCTCAGATTGGGCACTGCTTGCAGTCGTCCAGGACTGGCCAGAGTCAAGTTACTCAGCTCATGGACTCTCTGATCATTGATTGCTCTCTCTCAGCATTAAACACCCCCAGCTGGCAAGAATGCAGCACACTGAAGGGAGACCTAAGAAGACTTTACAGTCTTCCCCACAAGATGAAATTGCAAAGAACAGACAACCAGAGCAGCAAATACACCTCTGTAAAGTTACTGCTGCTTCTGCCTCACTACACCAACCCTGATGCAAAGCCAAGGGAACTGTCAAGAATCAGCATCTTGCAAATTAACATAGTAAAACAGGTCATCACTTGGGGAATTCTGCCTGGCCTCAGTAATGGCAGCCTTGGGTTAGGCAGCAAAGGGCCTTACCTGCTGTCCTAAACGTATCATGTAGCCTTGGTCAGAGTCTTGCCCGCCCTGCTCTGCATAGAAGTTAGTCCTGTCCAAGATGACACCGCAGTGTTGCCCTGCCCCAACCTCCTTCTGGAGACACTGATCTCTGTACAGCATCAGGACAGTAGCCTGGCATGGGCTGAACTCTGTCAGGGGGAAGAAGATGGCAGCAATTAGTGCATATACCCTGTTAGATTGCAACAGGAAAGGAGGGATCACTTCCCCATGCCAACCCTGCCAACACCCAGGCTATACTGAAAGCTGGCACTTTGCCTTGGTAGGAAAGGAACAGCTACTGGCAGAAAGGATGAAGGATCTGTTAACTGGAACTAAGTCACCCCTCACTTAACTAATGACAGAACTGCTGAGTAGCAGCTACACAGGCAGGGACACCCAGTGTGGCTCCACATGAGCCTGGTAGAAGAAAATGTGGCACAGACATCTGCATCTTGCTACATGGCAAGCTTGGCAAACCTGCCTGAGTTTTATGAAGAGATGACAGACATGGCGGATAAGGGACAGTACAGATGTTACTTTCCTTGATGCAGCAAGCTTCTAACATACTCTCCTGTAGGTTCCTTGAAGCCAAATTTGGGCAATATGGACTGGAGAGGTGGACCATAAGGTGGGTGTCTAACTGGCTGGGCAGCTGGCCCCACAGAGAATTGCTCAGTAATTCAATGTTCAACTGACATTCAGTTACTGGTAGAGCTACCTTGTGGCTTATATTAGGGCCAACGCCATTTAAAATCTTCCTTAATAACTATCCACGACAAGGTGGGATGTACCTATATCCCATTCGTGTACGGCAATGACTTGGCAGGCACTGGTTGATACACTGAAGAACTGGGCTGCTCTTCTAAGGCATCTCAGCAGGCTACAGAAATGGACTGAGAGAAATCTTGGGGTCCTCGGGAGCAAGCTGAGCACAAGGCAGCAGGGTGCCCTTGCAGCAAGGAAGACTGCCTGCCTGCTGGGCTGTATGAACACAAACATAACCAGCAGGTCAAAGAAAGAGGTTATTCATCCCTATTTAGCATTTGTGAGGCTACATTTAGAGTACAGGAAATTCTGGCTACGCATAAAAACTTTTCACACTAAGAGTGATAAAGAACAGGGAACAGAGAGGCTGTGGGATCTCTGTCCTTAAAGATACTGAAAACTTAAATGGACAAGGCTCTGAGCAACCTGATCTGACTGTGAAGCTGATGTTCCTTTCATCAAGAAATCGGACCTCCAGAGATCCCCTTCAACCTGAATTATTACATGATTTAGAGGCTGAGGAGGTGGGACAGTTCTAGCTTGGAGATTTCAGCCAATGTCACTGCTGGGTTTTTTCCTCTGTTGTGTTCTCGCTGTAGTATATATAGCTTGAATTGCCTCACTTTCTGCTTCGTGTGGGCTGCCACCAGCACACTAGGTTAGAGGGAGCTGGTTGTGCAAGGCTATCTCTAATTGTCTGTGACAGCCACACCACCTCTTGCTCTCTGTGGTTTATCTTCATGCTTCCCCTAGAGCATCAGCAACCTCAGCTAACCTAAATAATAAAGAGCCTGTGCTGGCATCTAGTGGTCTGCCACGGAAATAGCAAGGGCACGGTTTCAGACAACTACCTAATCCCTTTGCATAACTCTCCTTTATTCTCCTGAGCACACACACCCACAAGTCTAATTGTTGAAGACAGATTCATCTCTAGAAGAAATCAACAGTTCCTTCTTCACCACTGCATGCAGTGGTGCCAACCCAGAGCTCACAGCCTTGACACCAGCCCAAAGGCTTCCTAGAGACTCAGCACTAAGAAAAGCACCTACTTTGGGATGAGGTACAGGGGCAGGGAAAAGATGCACCAGCAAGGTGGACAGGTTTGGACCACAACAGGCACGTTCTGCATGCATGAGGGTCAAGCAGTAAAAGCAGACTTGAGAGGGACTCCAGTGCCCTCAGGCAGAACCTGTCTTACAGGTGGGGCCCGGTCACTTACCGTACTGCCCGTGCTGCCCAAGCATGTAGGCGTACTTCGGGGAGTCATCAGTGGCAGGCACGTTGCTGTTCCGCAGCTGAGCCAGTGAGTGCACATCAAGGTGTGTGTTTGTGTTCTCTGGCTGTGCTGTCTGTGGGCCACCAGCCTTCCGCTGCAGCAGAGCACAGGCACAGTTAGATGGGAGACATGGGGGGGCACACAAAACAGTAACTGGTGCTATAGGCTAGGAACAACTTCTTCCCCCTTTGTGGAAAAGGCTTGTTTAAATCCAGGCTGATGGAGGCTACTCCATTCCTTCAAATCTCACAAGTACTCAAAACCACTCTGCTGGCCTTGAGCCAGGCCATAAGCAACAGCTAACACAACCTCCCTGGCACAGCTTGCTGTGTGGCTGTGAAACTTCCAGGCCATTAAAGCTCAGGAGAGCAAGGCCTTGAACCAATTACTGCACAGGTGGGGGGGGTGGTGGGTGGGCAATGCAAGTCTTCCAGCACTACAGAGACCAAGGAGATTTTGTAAACTCTTCATAAAATAATTTGCTGCTTGGGCTCTCTAAGCTGGCTCTGCTTTGTGAGAGAAGCTGGACTACATGACTCACATAGCACTCTCCTAATCTACGTAATTCTCTTATAACCTTCACTCCAGCATCATAAAATGCTTCTACCAACCTGAAGAAAATCACCAGCCAGTACTTCAGAGTCCCACACTCACAAGTAAAGGCACTGTGATGACAGCTATTTCAGACCCCTTCAGAGAGAAGCCATGTGGCCCTATGGTGCATCCAAAGAGACTCAGCAGTGAAAGGGATTCTACTGCCATGCTCACAGGAGAGAAAGAAAGCTCTGAATTCTTCTGATACAGTGAGTGTCCCTCTTACCTTTGCATCTTCCAGAGCAAGTTTGTTAAAGGCAGCTGAATCCAAAGTGATTCCCTTTTCTTCAAGCATCAAGTCAATCAGATCCAGAGGGAACCCTAAATTCCCATAGAGAGACCAGGCTACTTTAGCTGTAAGACAAAAAGGACAGGAACTCTGTGTGAATACAGGAATCAAAGGCATCTCAAGATTTGGATGGGACCAATCTAGCGTGTGCCTTGGTATCTGGATTCACCTGTGTGTGTGGATTCACCTGTGAATACCAGCTGCACTGGTAATGGGAAAGAGACACCATGCCACTCTTGTATGGGATTGAATATTAATGATGCTCCACAGCCCCATTCCTGCTGAAATTCAGTGCAGCACATCTAGACAGGCAGCCACACTGGTTGGGTTCTGTGCTGCTCCTTTCAGCTGTGTCTTGTAAGGACCTAGTTATTGGTCAATAAAGCAGCAAGGGAATGTTTCTAACTTTCCTGGTGCCCAGTTTGTTGTGAAACAAAGTACTAGAAAACAACTGCAATCTAGAGAAAAGAGCAACATCTGCTCCTCTGCCTGGGGCTAGAAAGCCAAGAGAGACATGTGGGGGAGGCAGACATCCATTAGTTTTGACTACAATGCTTGTGAGGACCTGGAGCAAACTGTCTCTAAATGCAGCTTGTCAGAGGGAGGCTGACCTGGGAAATTCGTGGAGGGCTCCATCTGCTGCACTGTCCGCTCGATGATGCGCCTCCCACGCTCGAGGGAGGACAGAAATGCGGCCTCGTTCTCATTGATGATATCCATGATCTGCCCAAGGATCAGAAGAAGGACACTTCAGGGAGTTCCCCTGCTCAGCTCAGCCCCGCTCAGTCAGCTCAAAGCAAATCAACCACACTTTTTGTTCTACAAGTATCCATCACAACATGTCTCCAATGCACCATTAAACAGTGCCAGTCATTGTGCGTCCTGTCACCACTCCTGTCAAGGAAATATTGGCCATACACCTGGGGAAGGCTTTAAGTTGACAAATGGTCTCTGTCAGACATTCATGTCTGTGACCCAATTACAACTGTATGTCTGGAACAGCCAGAGGAGTTGCTTGTAATAGCTGCTGTCAGCAGAAGCAACTCAGTTCTAGCCTTAAATCACCAATCCACTTAAAACAAAGGGTACCCAGGCTGTAGGACAGGCTGTACTTGCACTCAACAAAAGAACTCTCGTAGCTTTTTTAGAGCAAGAGCTGCCTTACACCAGGACATGAAGTCCCTGGTAAGGATCTTGTTGAGCTCCCACACGAAAATCTGCCTTAGATACTTCTTGTGCCCAGCACATTTCAGCCCACCCACAAGAACATGGTTATGGAGGAGGCTATGCAAACTCCTCCAGCTAAGTCCCAAGGAAGGGCTGACTGCTGCCCCTGAGAGCAGTGCCTCACAAAGACAGTGAGATGGAGGTTCCTCTCCAGGCAATTCCACATTGCTCACCTGGTCTGCATTCTTCGTCAACTCTGGATAAGCATCTCCCTGTGGAATGAACTTCAGTTAATGATAACATTCTCAGCATCATCCTCAGGGAATCTCAGAGCATGCCACAAACATTATAGAGGTTTCTCAGGCAGGTGAGTCTGAAGGGAGCCCCAGCACAGAGCAAGAATCACACATGGACCATCTCCTCCCTATCTCCCTGTGACTGGCCACTGCTAGCCCCTGCATAGCAGCCCTTGGCAAACACATCCGTTCACAATAGGAAGATCGCAATAGGAAAAAAGCATTGTCTCTGAAGATGCTGTTAGTACTAACAGAGACCAATTTCAGATGGCTTTCTCCAGATACAACACCTTGGAAGTCACTGACCTCGGAAACAGCAATGTGCACTTGCATACGCTTACATGTGCTTGGGCTGACTGTACCAAAGGTCACACTAGGCCCCCTCCCTCCCATCACAAATGATCAGGGGACAAAAGACTTTTACTGCTGCAATGCATAGCATCAATTACACATCGTCCTGGAGCTCCTTCACATCCAATATTGTCTTCTGACAGTATGCAGGAAAGCGACATGGGGCTGAATAGGACATGTGTGATAATCCTTTTTCCCCAAGGCAGCAGTTTTACTCACCAGCACTTCCACTACAGTAGGCACCAGTGAGGCCAGGAGCCCAGGTGGAGCCTGAAGGACTTCAGAGCAAAAGCGGACAGCCCTGCGCAGGATACGGCGCAGCACTAGTCTGAAAACAGGGCAGGATTCGTCAGGCAGCCATGTGAGCATCCTTGCCCAGCTCCCACAACCAGCATCCCCCAGATCTTCTGGTCTGACTCATCAACACAGGACAGCTGCTCCCCACACTCTACACCCATCCAAGGATGAGTCTGCAGATTGCAACCCTTTCCATGCTTTCACCTTCCCGCCTTCCCAAAGCTCACGCACTCCCTATCTTGGGCCCACAAGAGAACCTTTCCTCTCGCTGTCCATATTCCTTTCTAGACCTCATTCCGTCCACCCCATGCCATTTCCTTATGTCCTTACTCTGCTCCAGAGAAGCCTGGGTAGATGCCATCAGTGATGCACACACACAAGGTGCGCACGTGATCTGCCACCACACGGTAGGCCATGTTCACACGCCCAACATCAGCATCCCCGACCAGACCCTGGTATCTGGGCGCCCCGCAGCTCTAAAAGAGAAAGTAGGAATATAAATTAGCAGAACTTAATGGCTGCAGAAGAAGTTTTGATGCAAGAAGCAGCCACTCACACTTGACATCACATTTCTCAACTACCTCTGAACCTCATGCATCTAGACGTACTCATTAAATCCTTCTATAGCATTATAAACCAAGACTTCTGTACCTAACACAGGTCAGCCAATGCCCTGGCACTGAGAAATTTAAGAAATTTTGGAGGAAAAACGGATCAGCAATGCCAATAATCCAGCAGATTTCCAACCTGAAACTCTCCCCAGTTTTTCTAGAATGTTGCTCTGGACCTGGCCAGACATAATCTCCTCTCAAGACATAACCATCTCAAAATGTGGCATGTAGAGAAGGCTGTGGTACCAGGCAAGCAGTCTGCATTCAAGGATCTTTTGCTGAGTTGTGACTGAGCAGAAGCACCATCACCTTGTGAATGGCATCCAAGATGGGAGTGAAGAGATCTGTGTCATAGTTGGAGCGTTTGTTCTGCAGAACTGTCACCAGCCTTTCCAGACCCATTCCTGTATCCACATGGTGCTGTGGCAAGGGAAGCAGACTCCCCTCCACCTCTCTGTCATCCAGGTGGGAAAAATAAAAGGCAAAAGAGAAGCAAGGGTCAGTTCATGGACAAAAATCAAAAAGAGCAAGTAAGTCAAAGAGAACGGGAGAGTGACAGGGGATGGAAACAGTGGGAGACCCAGCAAAAGGAAGCTCAGGGACAAGACTAACAGCAGCCTGCCTTGTCACTGTCAAACAGCCAGGATCTGACCATCAGACAGTCAGGACAGGCTGTAATGTAAGGAAAAAGGCCTTCCCTGTCAGGGCCAAAGGCCTTCTCCTCCTTCTGCACGTTTCTCTGGGCTGCTGCAAACCTCAAGACCTTAGAATGCAGCAGTAAGGGAGAACAGACAGCAAAGGTTGAAGGAGGACAGGGATATAAAGCGAAGCAGACCAACAGCCACACCGGAACATCGCCCCAGCTTCCCTCTTGCTTCTG
Source organism: Oxyruncus cristatus (assembly GCA_013399855.1). NCBI lineage: Eukaryota > Metazoa > Chordata > Aves > Passeriformes > Cotingidae > Oxyruncus > Oxyruncus cristatus. The sequence continues at coordinate 537,627 of VXAY01005673.1, forward strand.
GAAAGCAGTGAGATGTGTGAGAATATGCACATACGATTTTGGAGTCAGACAAGGGGGAAAGGCTCTGGAGCTCAGACAAGACGTCTGGTACCTGCTGTACTGCATGAAGACCAAGTTCCAGATCTCCACTACATCAGGGTTGCCCTGGTTCACCAGTGCTGCAGCATTTCTGCCACCACCCACATGGTCATAGTGGATCTCTGTGCATGGACCACAGGGACCTGTGTCCCCCATCTCCCAGAAGTTGTCCTTCAACGGGAAAGGAAGCACGTGACTGGCAGGTACCCTGGAAAGGCAAACAACAGAGGTGGCAGTGCTGAGGCATACACACAAAGCACACAGTAGCCTAGATCACACAGAAAGTTGGAAGGGAGGAATACTTTCTTCCCACTACAGACTCAGTAAGCAAACATATTAGAATTTCTCTGCTTCTGTTCACACAGAATTACTCTCCTTAGCAAGAACAAGCTGGGCTAAACCAGACAGGATCCCACTCTTCGCCTAGAACAACTGGCAAACACAGCCTGGCCCCTGCTGACGGAGACACGCTCTCCACTGGGTCTGTGGAGCACCTTCCTCCTTGGAGCAGAGGCAAGACCTGATCCCAACAGACAAGACTGTACACCAACAGTAGCACAGACCTGGCTGCCTTGGGTTCAAAGCCCACACAGAGCCTGGAACAAGCTTCCAAAGGAAGCAGTGCTCTGCAATGGCTTCACCCTCTCACTAGCAATCGCTAGCTTTCAGAGAACATGCTCTCCACAGCTCACGATTGAGAGAATGCAAAGGATCGAAGATACTTCACACACTTCATCCAGGCCAGCCAATGTTAGGCACACAGGTCCCCCAGTGATACCACCTGAGAACGAGCTTAAAGCTCAAGCGCCCTAGTCAGAGCCCAGCTGACTTTTAACAGCCCAAACAAGCCAGAAACGAAATAAGTTTAAAACATAACTCTTGGCCCCTACATCAACTAAGGATTAAATGGGAAACTGTGGAGACCAGAATGTCAACACTTGCTGGTGAGAACCCTTCTCTAACACACTTACCCCAGGCGGAGCCATACATCCCTGCACTCCTCATCTGCACTCAGCCCCAAGGTGGAGTCTCCACCAAAATAGGTGACGTAGAGGCGATCTCTGGGGATCTCGTAGACCTCTGTCAAGAGCTCCCAGGCCATGCTACATGCCTCCTCCTGAGCAGGTAGGGAACAAAAATGAAGCACTGTAAGCCAGGATAGTGATGCAGAAAGGCTCTTTAGAATGGAACACCAAAGAAGTTAATGTCAGCTGCTCTCTCTGTTTCTAATCTTCAGGATTATTTCAAAGAGCAGGATGAGGGTCAAGAGAGTAAGATGGCTCTCTGCTGCCTGTGAAAAGCTGACATTCCTAAACTGTTGGGAGACCTCCAGGATCACAGCACGATTTAATTCTATCTGTTTACCAGCAGAGTTCCATGGATTATTTTCTTTCCAAGGAAAAAATATATTCACTAACAAAAAGTAGCATCCTTTATCCTTCTTCCCTTTTCAAACTTTCTAGTAATAGGCATCAGATGAACTGGTAACCTCTTTTGACCATATTAAATGGTCTACACCGGCATTCTCACAGAGAACTTCAATTTGTATGTGTTGTTCACAGCTTCGACAGGCTGAGTGCTTTGAGCATCTAGAGGGCACATTCAGTGATAGAGCCAACCAGCTGACCACCTCTGCTCCGGGCCACAGAGCTCCCAAGCAGCAACAAGGAGCTTACCAAAATGTCTTCTGCTGACAGTCCTATGGCACTACAGCACAGGTCTGAAAGAAAGGTCACATTTTCCCCTGGAGAGGGTTTGCTCCTATCACCTCACCTTGAAGTAATCTCCAAAGGACCAGTTCCCCAACATCTCGAAGAACGTGTGATGGTAAGTATCTCGGCCCACATCCTCCAGATCGTTGTGCTTCCCTCCTGCACGCACGCACTTCTGGCTGTTCACCACCCGTCGGTGCCGCGCCAGCTCGCTCTGGGGGTGCACCGTGCCCAGGAAAATGGGCTTGAACTGGAAATGACAAACACCCGCTGTTGCTAGATGCCACCCAGAGCGGGGGCGCTATGCCTGGGGCTCTTGAAACACAGAGACAGAATGGCTCAGGTTGGAAGGGACCACCGTGGGTCATCTGGTCCAACCTCCCTGTTTAAACAGTGTCGCCCTAGAGCACATGGCACAGGACTGTGTCCTGACAGTTCTCGAATATCCCAAGTAAGGGAGACTCCAACGGAACTTTGGCACGGCGAGAGGCGACCGGGAGAGCAGCGGCGCGGTCAGCCCGGAGCACCGCCGGACGCCTCCGTGACAAGGGGCACCCGGAGGCGGGCCGCGCTCCTCTGGAGACCTCAGGAGGCCCCAGGGAGCCGGGGGCGGGGACGTGCGGGAGCGGGGCGCGGCGGAAGCACCTGGTTCATGCCCGCGTTGACGAAGAGGAGCCGCGGGTCGCCGCGGGGCCGCACGGGGGCCGAGGGCAGGCGGCGGTGGCCGTGGCGCTCCTGGAAGAACCGCAGGAAGGCGGCGCGGACCTGCC
>VXAY01005673.1:540463-596264 GCA_013399855.1 Oxyruncus cristatus
CCATGGCCGTGCGCGGGGTGCCGTGCCTGGCCTGGTGCCTTCGCCGGGTCGGGGCCAGCTGCGACTGGCTCCTGCTGGAGGCCGGCACGCAGGTGAGCCGGGGCGGGACGGGCTCCCCGCGGGCCCCTCGGAGGGGGCGGGTGGGTGGCCGAGGTGCGGCCCTCGGAGCCGGCCCCCAGTACCGGTAGGCAGTGCCGGCGGCCCCGCTTGGGCTGAGCTCTGCCGCGGCCCTGGGCAGCGGGCGAGCGGCCCTCGGAGCGCTTTGTTTCGGGGGGCCTCGTTGTTCCTTGTGGCGCTTCCCAGGAGGAGAAAGCCCTGTTAAACGAGCAGCCGCCGCTCTTGGCCGTTCGGAGAGGCCGCCCGTCCGCCCCAGCGCTGCCCCGGCGTCCCTGCAGGCCAGGCCGGGCCGGCGCGTTGCAGCCCCGGTGACGCGGAGGGAGCGCAGGGCGGGTCCGGGCGCTGCAGTCGTCTTTGTTGAGTCTGCGGTTGTTATCATCTTTAAAAGTTTCACGTCGTATTTACATAGGAGTTGTTTGTGTGACGGTAACCTGAGTGCGGACGGGGGAGGGAGTCCACAGCCTAATTAACAGGGCGATGCTTTGGCGAGGTTAAATAAGGCATTGTGTGGTTTAAGGTGTTCACGTGTAAACGAGGTCACGTTTTAAATATGTTTTGATTGTGTTTTGGTGCGGTGCAGGAATAACCTTTTTTCAGCATTCGTGGTTTTTAATTGGAAGGGCCAAATGGACCCTTGTACTCTTTCCCTTAAACTCAGCAGGCAAAGATGAGTGGTGAGGTTGGGGGAGGAATTGCTGTTCTGGTGGTCAAAACCAGGTGGGTAGTTAGATGATGTGGATGATGCTGTGACCAACTGCTTTGTGTTCACACACTTCAGAAGGTGTCCCTCCAAACTCACCTTTCAGTACTAGTCAAGTCGTCAAGGAAATTTATGGTTTTCTTACTCTCCCATCATGGATTCGAAGCCCTGAGGTGTGCAGGTACACTTAGTGAAGGACTGGAGTTCATACATCTGCAGAACTTGAAGCCAGAGCTCCACTAATTGTGCAGAGAATCCCATTCGGTATGTTTTTGCTGCAGTTGTCTGCATGGCACTTGTCACAGGCAGCAGAAGGGCTGACGTGCTGCAGGTGTGCCAGGCCACAGAGCACAAACTGCTTCTGCTGGGGATTTAAATCATAATCACAATATCATGAGTTGGAAGGGACCCAAGAGAATCATCGAGTCCAACTCCTGGCCCTGCACAGGACAGCTCCAAAAATCACACCATATGCCTGAGAGCGTTGTCCAGATGCTTCTTGAACTCTCTCAGGTTTGGTGCTATGACCACTTCAGTGCCGAAGGGCATGCACAAGGCATGGGGATGTGGTGTGATGTGCTGGTACTGCTGTGGGCAGCACTGAACTCCAGCAGGCAAGTGGTAACACGTCTTGAATCCCTCTTGCAAATGAACTTGATCAAGGGGAAGTTTTGTGACTGGCCCTACTTGGTCTAGCTCATATTCATGTGTGAGGCCTTGCAGATGGGTGTGACTGAGCCATAAGAATCATTCACATGGCTCAGACACTTCTCTTGCTGCTGCAAGGACAAGTGCAAAGCTGATTTTATGTTAGGGTCCACATGAAGCGGTGACTCTATCCACCTGAGTTTCTGTACCTCTTAAAGATGCAATCCACATTGTTAGAACCCTAATGTACATGAAGTATTTAAGAAGACGGGAACAACGTGGTTAAGTTTGATTTTGTCATCTTAGTTTGCTTCTTTGCATTTAGTTATGACATTGGAGTCTGAGTTCTGTCTTTAAACGCAAGGTGAGACCTGCTCGGTAATATGCAATGCACAGATGAATAAGAAAAGTGTGCAGAAGAGGCAGTGGAGGGAGGGGAAGCAGAGATGTGCTTTAAATGGCAATCTGCAATTAGATGGGATTTAATAAGATACTGTGAAATGGTACAATTAAATTATGTCCCTTCTTCCAGAAGATGCAATTAGAGTGTAATCAGATTATTTAGATCACTTTCTCTACTGGGTATGAGCTGCATGTAGCTTAGATTCTGAGCTATAAGACTGATGGTGTGATTTACAAAGGTATCGTGCATTTAGGGCAATGTTGTGGGTGCAGTTTTTTATGGCAGTTTTCTGGGTTATTTTTTCCTGCAGCTTTCTTCTTCACAGTCAGTTGAGCAGATGCAGCCAGCAAAAGAAGAGGGTAAGAAGTAATATTGAGACCCGCAAACAATAGTGCTGGTTTGAAGAAATGGTGTTTAGTTAGGTAATGACTGAAGTGGGACACATATGGATTGAGGGTGGCTTTGAGCAGCTTTGCTGCTGAGGAAAGATGTCTATGAAACCATGAGATCCATGAGGCTGTAATGTACCTCAGAGAAATCAAATTTTCCTCAATGGGAGTGAAAGATAATACTTCAAACTTTGTAGATTTCCACTTTCTATATACTCCTGAATTTAAATGCAAAAAAACCCCCAAAACATATCGTGCCATATGCTCTTTGGAAATAGCTATAAGATGCTAGAGTTTTGCTGTACTTAAATTTAAATGACATAAACTGAATTTATCATGTTGATGATTGCAGTTACTTTATTTTTAGGTAACTATAGGCCGAGGATTAGATATCACGTACCAGCTGGTGTCAAAAACCTGTCCCCTGATGATTTCTCGTAAGCACTGTGTTTTCCAGCAGAATGCAGAAGGGCAGTGGACTGTCAAGGATAACAAGGTACAGAGACTTATACTCTTGAGATTGATTGAAAAGAATGCCTTGTTGGGATCAAGCAGTGTATGGGCCATGACACAGTATGATGTGTGATAGAAGGTTCACGGGAATGTGTCTTGCCTGTTGTGCACTCCCTTCAGGAAGCTTCAGTCTGCTGCAATTTGGATGCAAATCGTATTGCTTTCTGTATGTAGATTCACCATTTGGTTTAGCATTTTCAGACCTTGGCCTTGCCAAGGGCACTTTGCAGTCTGTGAACCTGTTTTGTGTTGCTTTCTTAAAAAAAATCCTGTGAATTTTGGCGTAGGATTTTATCCTTTCAAAAGGATAATGTTCTTGTAGTGCAAATGAAAGAATAAACTGGAACTCCTTATTGTAGTGACACAATTGCTTTAATTATAATCAACTGCAACAAGAATCTGTTGTTAGGAAAGACATGCTTTATGTTCAAACAAGTTTCTCCTGAAAGTCCTTCTCAGCTAGTTAGAATTAAATGTTGAGAGTCATCACCCAGGGCTTGCTTTGACTTCAGTGATCTGTTTTTTGGATTGTGATCTTGTCACATTCTCATTTGGACTTAAAACTGCAAAATCAGTAATTTGCTTTAAAACAGCACTGGTAGAAGAAAAATGTTCAACAAACTTTTGTGCCCTTTTTCCCCTTCAGACTTCCTTCTTTTCCTTCTGCACTAGCACCTATGTTAAAACGTGTTCTTAGTGCTTGTACGCAAAATCTATAATGCAAGAATAATGCACAGTAAATACAAGGTAGCAAATAATAAATGGAACACCCAGCCAATAACTTGGATATTGCAACGTTTATTTAAAGAGGTGGCTTATTCTTATTGCAGCACTGACAAGGCTGGATGTGTTTACAGTTGCCAGAAATAACCTGAAGAGGACTTTGTAACTACATATTATATTTTGCTGATTCTGTGTTTGTTGGCAGAGTCTAAATGGAGTCTGGCTTAACAAACAGCGCCTGGACCCATCAAAAGTCTATCCTATTGCTGAAGGAGACCGCATCCAGTTGGGAGTGCCTTTGGAAAACAGAGAGACTGCTGAATATGAGTATGAAGTAATTAAAGAGGAATGGGAGAAAATTAGGCCCTTTTTAGCCCAAAGAAGTGACCTGGGGAAAGCTAAGAGTTCAAGAACTAAACGTAAATTTAGTTTGGAGGAATTGGAGACATCTGGATCAGAAGGCCCTTCAAACTCCAGATGCAAAAGAGACAGAGTGTCCTGTGACAATGAACCTTTGGATAAATCATGGGAACGGGTAGAAGAGGCCAAACGCTTAACAGAGAAGATGGATGTCAAGCTGCCTGCTCCTGGACCAAGTGAGGGGGATAGCGGTCCAGTGCATACTAGCCCTGTTCACTCCAAGACAGCTGTGCCTGTTCCCCATAAGGACCAGAAAGGCTCTGGTCTTACAGAGTCATGGACTGGCTTGAAAATGCTGAGGAAAACTCTAGTAGATGTAATGAAATTAAAGGTCAAAGTGCAGGAGAAGCAGACAGCAGTTCTGAATGTGAAGCAGAAGCGTAGAAAGTGTGCTCAGAAGGAGATCCTGGTAATGGAGCAGGAGCTGCAGGAGTTGCAGGACCAGCTGTGCATGGAACAAGAGCATCAGCAGCAGCAGGTGGAAGAGCTGGAGAGGACGTTTTGTAAAGAGCAGCAGAAGCTAGAGGTATAATGGTGGTAATCATTTTTGCCTGTCTTCATTTTTATGGAATCCAAAATAGCTCTTAAACTATAGAGTAACACAAATAGTGTTTGTGTGAATTACCCCTGTTAAAATTTTCATGGAAGTACTTAACTTGTACCAAAAGAAAGTGCAGAGATGGAAGAGATTTGGCTGTATGGGACATTAAGAAAAAGGTGCAAAGTAAAGCTTTTCAGCTTTTTAATAGAAAATGAAAAGTCTCTGCCTGATCTCCGGTGTTTAAAGAGAGGACATGTTGAAAAGTATTTACTTTGAGTGTGAATTTTTCTTGGTACATGGCTGAAATAATGTCCAGTTTGCATGGCGAATCCACTCTCTTTCCAAGCAATGAATTATTGCATACCTTAATCCTTGGAGGGACGGAGATTTTTTGTTTTCCTACTTTCAAAGAAACCTTTCTTGCAATACGTATCTTCAAGCAGTACATGTATGTTGATAAATAGCATTTTAGGTAACAAACTGGAACTGGTCAAACTGCTCATAAAACGGGTTTAAAGAAAGTTAGGATTCATCTTGAAGTGAGTTTAATAATTTATCAGTTAATACCTTTAAAGTCTGCTGCTAAAGGCAATATACCAGTATCAGAAGTACAGAAAGTCTGGAATTGTGTCCTTAGGCACGGTGTGAAGTTCAGCTGGAGCTTTAGGTATGTCTGACCTCCTTGGATGTGCTCAAAGATAGAGTTGCAGCTTTTAGCTGTTGCTGACCTTTTTGCTTCTATGAACATTTAGCCTTTAGAGCTAAAATACTGTGGAGGTGTTCCAGAAATGTAACTGCAAATGATATATCCATTTTAACTCTTCACAGTAAATGATAGCTCTGACTTCCGTGGTACACTGGAGTGGGACATCTCAGGGTTTGTTGGAAACCAATGTTCTTTCTTTAAGCATATCCTCTGAAGAGAGAGTGCAGAGTAGTAATTTTCTGTTTTTTGCTTTCTTCAAGTCTTTTTTTTTTTCTGTCCCACTTCTTACCCCACCCAGGGAGAAAAGTGGCAACATGGGGAAGAGAATCTGAAGGAGCAGCTGGCCCAGGTCCTACAAGAGGCAAGTGGTTATGAGTCGAGGTTTGGTCTAACTTTTTAACTCGGTTGTTTGAATCTTTCTTACTGCTGTGGCCTCTTAGTAGATGAGGACTTTGCCTTATCTGACTGTGTAAGACTCCAGCCCCAGGAGCTGCCAGCTCCTGGGCTTAGCTAGAAGTTTAATATATAGATACAGTGTTCTTTAATACCTTGGGATAGTGTCAAGAGAATAAGTCATGGTCTCGATCCCAACGGATTTCTTTATTAATATAGGGGATCAAATAAGGGAACTTGGCCGAAGTTCAAAAGCACACCACACAAGCTAAGCAAAAACGTTCCACCACAATACTGACTCAGCATATACTATTAATCCACAACACCTAAGTCAAGATCCAGTCCCCAGCTCCAAGCCACCCAAAGTGTCAAGAAAGAAGCAAAGAAAGAGAAGCAGAGAGAGCAAAAAGAGAAAAGGAGGAAGGAGAGACAGATTATATGGTTACCACTGGAACCTTGTAGAAGACCAGCTCTCACATGTCCTAGTGGCAGGGCCATGACACGAGGCAAACACAAGCCTGTGGTTTATCTACTTTGGTCCCTATGGCCAACCCCTCCAGGCAGGGTCTCTGACTCACCAGCCACTCTGGGGTTCCAGGCTCAGGTGAGGGGCAATGTTCTCACTGTCCCTGCCAGTCTGGGCCTGGTTTAGGGGCTCGAGGAGGTGTGGTGTGTTATAGTTTTCCCAGGCTTTTTGTGACTGACAGCTACTCTGGGGCTTTCCCATGTGGGGTCCAGGGGCCTGCCATGAGGATACAGATCCACCTCACCTCTGTGAGGTTTGACCCATCCCTTCCCCCTCCATACACACACTCCCCACAAGGTGTTTCTGACCCAATCATCACTGATCTGGTGTCTAACAGACTGTAAAACCTAACTGAAATGAAAGAGTACCTGGGAGAGGAAATGCAAAGTGCAATGACACTGGGAAGGTCATAAATAACTGGCACTACATTCCAATTTTAAGTTAAGGATAAACTGCCTTAACAGCTCAACTTGTATATACATACGAGTTTGACAATGGCAATATTGCTCCTTTAGTAGGAGATTAGGAGATTAGGAGAAATGAGTATGCTGAAATTTATGACTATGACCATGTATACTTAGTAGGATAGCTTATAAGGCCACTCATAACTTCTGGGATGGTATTTTAACAGCATCATGCTTTGATGGAAGAGCTGAGCCGTAGTAAAAAAGATTTTGAGGAGATAATTCGAGCCAAGAATAAAGAACTGGAAGAAACAAAGGTAAGGAATAACTGAATTCTCAGTTTCATTCATAAGTAAAAAACGATATGCTGCAGCAGAGGAAATGGTTTATTTTACATTTGTCTTAATTCTGCCTGCCTCCCATAGTGCAAAATTTCCTGTGTTTTGAGGTGGCAGCTGACTCTGGTTCCCAGAACTGGGGGAGGATGCTCCTTGCCCTGTTCATAAACTAGTATTGAACAGTTGTTACTAGATCTTTCTCAAACATAAAGAAAGCCAAGAGCACCTGAACTGTGCATTGTACAGGAGAAGTGGGCCCATTCCACCCTTCCTTTAAAAACCAAAAAACAGACCAACAGAAAAAAAACCAAAAGTGTTTGAAAAGTGTGATGCTTCATTTTCAGTTGAAGTGCATTTAAGTAAAACTGCAGTGTGACAGCAGTTGTATAAGGGAGTGTAGGATTAAAGCAACGTGGCTTATCTCATTTATTATTCAAATTCCATATTTCTTCCTGACCTTGACACAAGGTGGTGAGTGGAAAATAATTAAGGAGATTCTTTCTGTGTCTTACTTGTGGAAATTATCACAATATCTACCTCTGGCGGTTTGCTTTGTTTTTTTTTATGTCAGCTTTGGAACTCTGCTGCTGTTTCAACTATAACTTCAATTGGAAGAATTTCTCTGTTATTTTTAGAAGATAAAGCAGGTACCTAGCCTAATCAGCCTAATTTAACTCCAAACAACCAGAAAAAGATTGTTGGGCTGTTAAATGCAAGTACATGTTTTAAACTTTTATGCTTCATTTTTTTATCATTTGAGGTGTTTTGTCTGTTGGGTGTTTTGCTTTTTATATTAGACATTAAAAGAACTGTTGACTTAAGCTAAACTCATGCCAGGAATGGGTTGAAAAGGATTCCAAAAAAATTGATCCAGCTGGTAGTTTCTTACAGTTGAAGGGAATTTTGGTAGCGGCTGATGTTCTTCCTTCTAAGTTCTCTGCAGTGCATGGGAATATTCTCAATAATTCTGTGACTACAAAGAGGAGGGAGGTCACATAGCTGGTATTATAATAGACACGGACTTGACACGTGGAGACTTGCAGTATGATTTTCTCTTTGTGCTACCTTCTCCTGCACACGTGCTTGTTCCCAGCATTATATTGAGTAAAATCTTGTTCTTTGTTGATACATGACCAAATGTACTTTTCCACTAGGAGGAGAAGGAAAAGGTGAGAGCCCAAAAAGAAGAGGTGCTGAATCAGATGAATGATGTGTTGGAGAATGAGTTGCAATGCACAATCTGTTCTGAGCACTTTATTGAGGTATGTTTAAACCTGTATGGGTTTGCCAGTAAAGAAGAGACTTGAGTAGCTTTTCCTAGTTCTGTTAAAGCAATAGTTAAGCCTAATTCTTTACTTCACTAGTTTAACAGTCCCAACAATGAGTTGTTATGGGAAAGGGTTGATACAGAAATCCATTCTGTTTGCTCTGAATCTTCTGGACAGAAAATTCAGCTTTAATGTCTCTACCTGCATAGACATGAGTGCTTAATCCTAAAATGCATATAAGCTTGGAGCACTTGTGTGGGTTTTTGAACTGATGCACTGAGTCGCTGCTGACAACCTGATTGGGGAAGAATAATTTTGTAGTAGACCTTGCTTTAAGGTGACTGGATTTGGACTGTTTCAGGTTTAGGTATATGGAGAGGTTAGATCAATCAAATCCTGAACTGTTTATGTTGTTCAGATAAACACTTTCTTTGAGAAATTGGCCTGTTTTCATTTGATTCTAGAATTGATAGGCGATGCCTGACATGGGAACTGTTAGTTTTGTTCATGTTTTGCTGGAACTTCAGTTGCATTACATTAATTTCTACTATGGGGAAACCTAGCTTAAGAGCTAGCTCAAATTTTAATTTCTAGTTTCTCAGTAATTTAAGATGCTATTCTGCAGTATCTGAGCTATTCCATAATTTATCCTTTTCAAATTGTGGAAACTTAGAATTAATTCATTTTATCTGTTTCTGTCTTGCTGTGACTTACAGTGACTCCATTAACTTACTTGTAAAACTGGCCTGCCCTCTGGCATGGGAGAGTTTGTGTGTGTAAGCCCTTCAAAGGCTAAAGAAAAGGGGCTTTAGGCTCTCCCCTCTCTTTCTGTATAGGAAGTGTTCATCTCATATTTCTCTGTCTTCAGTATGTTTGTTCTTTACAATGCCTGTATGAGCATGCTGTGACCAGTGTTGTTCCGTTGAGTTCCACAGGCGGTCACTCTGAACTGTGCGCACAGCTTCTGCTCCTACTGTATCGATGAGTGGACGAAACGTAAAGTGGAGTGCCCCATCTGCAGGCAGGAGATCAGATCAAAGACACGCTCTCTTGTGCTGGATAACTGCATTGATAGGATGGTAGAAAAACTGGATGTGGAAATGAAAGAGCATCGCCTGACCCTTATCAGAAAGCGGAAAGGTGAGAGGTGGGTGGATGTGGCATGACAAGTACAATCTTTTATTCTGTCTATTTTGTACAACTTTCCTTGGCACCTATATACCAAGAAGATACTTGGGGAATGCAGCAGAAACACTCAAAAAGTAATCCTGAGATCTCTTGAGTAACTAGCTTTACTGTACTGTAAAATAAAAGTGATAAAAAGTTTGGAAAAAGACTTCAGTATGAATTCCAAAGTCTTGCAGGATATGTTAATTTAACCATGCTAAAGGTTACACTGTTTCAAAGAGATCACTAAATAACGGCAAAACTATATAGAATGGTCCCTGAATAATTTGCCAGGCACTCTTGATTAAACTGTTGAGTACATAATTGCAAAAACTCAGCAGGGCAGTGCCAGATGAGAAGCTCTAAATTCTTTTCCATGTGCTAGATTTATATATGAAATCTCTGAAAGGGACATGGCAGTTGCTTTGCCATGTTTATTTTTGTGGCTTAAAGACATAACATCTTGCCTACTTGTAGCTAAAAACTGTGCATGGTGGAGATAGCTTCAAGAAAAACTCTAGTATGGGCTATTCCTACTCTGCTTCCTTCTTCCAGATTTGTTTCTAGAGCACTTGACAATGGTATGTAGGTGCTAAAATGTAGATATCTTTTCCTGCTGCTCTTTAACAAACTTTTTATTGCTCTGTTCCCTTAAGTAACTGTCTTCTTTTCCCTTCATAGAGGTCAGTGCATGATCCTTCATTTTGCAGTGTGTTAAGCCTTTTACCTAATGAAAGAAAGGTGCTTTTGCAACGTTTCAGATGCCCCATGGTTACATAGAGTGGCATCACTAAGCAGTGCCAGTTCAAGCCTGAAATTAGAACCTATGTAACCATCTCAGCCTGATTCCCTTAGGAAACGCTACACTGCTCAGAGACTGCCTGGCTTAGCTTCGTGAATTGCTTTCACCTCTGCAGAACTGATGCAGCTCTTGTGCAATGTACACATGGGCAGAGTATGCCATGGCTCCTGAAGTGTCTCACCAGGTGGCTAATGGGGACTGGCTGCAGTGGTGCCTTCATCGGAGCCCCACTGCATGCTAAACCAATGGTCTTCATTGAAAAAGAAGGAAATAAGCTCATAGTCTACCTTCATAAATGACTATGTAGGAAATCATTTAGCTTAAGTGTGACACACTTCAGGAGGAAGGTTAAAGTTTCTGTGACATCTTTTTATTCAGTGATGGAAACATTTTGATTAAAATGAAGGTAACAATGTGTCTATTTAAAATTAATGCCTAAGAAGTAAACCGACTGAAAGAGGAATAATGATGGAAGTGGCACTTGAGAAGCTGTCAGAGCTTCTCAAGAAACATGTCCAAGAGCCTGAGTAGAATGGGCACCAGAAGAAGAGCTTGCAGTCTTAAATGTATGAAGGTTTTGATGGGCCTGTAAGTGTCCTGAGCAACCATTATTTGTGTGAGAGCTCCTTACCACATGTTGTTCCTTATTTTTCTTCCCTGTAATATTTAGCCAAGGCACTGTAATAGTTGGCCATTTCCATGGCCAGTTGTGTGCCTGTGAAGGGATGGAGAATATCTTCTCATCTCTGATATCTTAACAGGAAAAGCCAGAGAGAACATTTTAGAACACTTAAGAAAACAAACAAACAAAAAACCCCCAACCCTTTGTTCTTTTAATGCTGAAAACTGAAAAGAAAAATGCCCAAGCCCTGCAGCTTGAAAGATGTATTGCAAACTGCAGTGAGAGGCTATAATATAGTTTCAGACAACTGGTAATTAGCACTTGTGGGTACTGCAGTCACAGCTAACTTCTTTATCTGTGTGTTTTGAATGCAGAGAAACAGAATGTGATGGTGAAACCAGCCACAGACAATGACAACCATGTCACTTCTTCCACCTACTCCATCTTGTCGATAAGCAGTTGTGACAGTGAGGACTCTGAGCAGGATTCTTACTATAACGAAAGCTATTACATTATCTGAACACTGTTACTGAGGACTCGTTTGCCAGTGTGCTGCCCAGGACCAACCTAATAGTGTTTGATTGACTGCTGCTGGAGTGGAGTGGACTGGACACCTGGAAGCAGAGACTCTATGAAGGAGGCTGGAGCTGGAGCTCAGAACTAGCAGCATTTGGAAGAAGTACTTTGTTTTTTCAATAAATTTACAGAAGCTTGATCTCTAAAACAAAATTGGGGTTGTGAGAGAAAAAACTGCTGTTATGCTAGTTAGTTGACCTACAAACCCTAAGCTTCCATGATAGCTTGTGACCTGCTTGGTGTAATGTAATAGTTTGTATTGCATCATTGCCCTTTTCCTCAGTGAATGACATGTTTCAATGTGTACATCAGCTTCCCTTATTTCAGGCAGCAGAGGGAATGACCCAAGCTATTTGAGAACTTTGCCATCGCCACCAGCAGGCAGGAGATATGTATATCAGGAAAAAGTGCCAGTGTGGGTTTTCCCCTTGAATTTCATATGGCAGCTGGAGTCATTGCAGGCCTCTCGCAGTAAAGGTAGTAAAGGGTGGGTTATGGACCCTGTTGGCCGTAAGTGCATTGTGAGCTGAGCTGCTGGTCATCAGCTCTCTCTTTTTATGTAATTCATTTTCTGTTAGGTAGGGATGGAGGAGATTATTTTTTCCAGAATTCCTTAGCTAGTGCTCTCTTCATGTAGTGTCTTTGGATTGTTCCTTCTTCAGGCTTTTGTGTAAAGGGCTTTAGAATTGGGAAGCAGCACATTCAGAAATTATGAGCAGTGACTTCAGAAACGTATAGACAGCGGCAGAGAGGAACCTCTGCCTCTTCAGAAGTGCTGCTCTACAAATTATTGAAATGTCCTGTTGGCAGGGTAGGAAAGCAAGATCTGTAGGCAACCACAAGGCACAGAATGAAGCACTTAGTTTTATTGTTTACAAAACATCACTGTTGAGGTGTGGGTTGTACTACCCTCACAGAAAATCACTCGTCCCTAAGAGACTGAGAAAGTGTTGGCTCATCCTATCATGTATTTGTCTATCAAGTTCCATTTTCCAGTGGCTTATGCTTTTGACTTAGCTGTTACGTGGAAAGGACTCTTACAAAAGATGGGGAAGCCCTTCTCATCTGTAATATGTCTTTGGCTATTTGTATGTGCTCTTTTGTTTCTATGTTTATTTTGTTTCAGAACAAAAATATAAATCCATTTCTGCATTAGTCTTCCTTTGTGCAGCTACTGAGATGAATGTCCTTCTCCTAGTCATCTTTAATTTTTTTTTTTTTGAGAAAACAGAGACTCTCTCAACAGCAATGACTTTGCTTCATGTATTGATTGCTGTAAGCAGTGGGGGTACTGTAAAGTTACTTGAAAGACTTGTATTGAGGAACTGATAAAAGACTGTGACTACCCTAACGCTAATTTAGTAGCTACAAATCATACCTCTTACCTTCTTCCACTGAAGAAAGATCCCATTAAAAAGATGATGATGTCTTAGGAAGTTAGTGCATTCTGACAGATTTGATTGGTAGGACTTAAACAAGGGGGGCCTGATCTGAGGGCCAGGCAACTTGCTTCAAATTTTAGTGTAAGATTTCTTTTGTGAAGGAGACATTATGTCTTGCACATTCTTTTTTCTCTTTTAATATTCACTTGCTGGATGTGCTCTTGAAAGTTTCTTTTGTGAATATGTGATTTCTAAGATGTGCAAGAGAATAATGTTCCTCAAAATGCTCATGAAATAGGCTCATGTAAAACAGGCATTCCCAATGAAAAGTAGTAGAAGGAAAATACTCTGGTTACCTAGGACTGTGAATTCTTCTACTGTGTATCTCTTCTATGTTGCTGTGCTTTTTTTGCTCATTTCACTTTGTGAAATATATGTATATTTTATTATGTTGGTGTTTTATGCATATTGCAGAGAAGGAGAATGCTTCCCCTGGTAACAGAATGGAAATCTTTGGTGCAATTTCTGAGTGTGTCCTCTTTTCACTAGAACGTGAAGACTGTAAGTGGTATACCAAACCATTTCCACTCTTGTTGGTAGGTGCATAGTGTGTAAAGGTCCACAGAGAGAGGTTAAGTAATAATACTATACACGTGCAAAAGCTTTTCTCTGACAAAACTAGACCTGTATTTCTAGAAGTGTGCTCTCCTTTGGTCCAGGTTCTGGATCCTTTCTTCTACTTGCCTGTACATCTGAATGTCCACTTTGAGGTGTTATATCCTGAACATCACATCCCTGTCTTGGGATGGCATCAAGTGCTTCCAGAATCCAGGTTACAGCTGAGCTAGTCACAGCTGATGCACAGCAAGCTTGATTTAGGTTCAAGACGTGCTGCTTTCCACTGGAAGACAGCTGTCGAGTAGTGTGTTAATCAAACAGTTTCAGAGGAATACATGGTCTAGCAGCATCAGAGGAATAGTTGGGAAGGAGCGCTAATGGATTGTGGAACGGGACCATCACATGACAGGGGATGTTTAACTCATGGAGATTTATGGAGCCCAAGATGAATCTGACAATCACATGTGCAAGAAAAAGCCACCATCTTAGTATTTGGTGAGCCTGTGGAGCTTCAGAGAAAAGTTTATTAAAGAAGGTCCCGTTGAGTCACAAGGTGGAGAAAGGGCACCCTTGCTTTCTAAACTCCTCAGAGAGCAGCCTAGGCTTGGCTGGATCCAGTCTTAGCCCCAGGCTTTGTCAGTGGTTTACATGTAGAGGATTATATAGATGTAATTGAACCTTTATACAACTTTGTACCATGGGATTAAGGATGGCAAACCAGATATATTGATATAAATATATATTATTTATTATGACAATAATTAGACAAAAATATCTTAATCAGAATACTACACAGTATAGGAGCTATAACAACTACAGTAGTGCACTATGAAGCAATATTGAAGCAATTATATTAAAGCAATTGTATTAAAGCTAGCAAAACCAATTACTAAGTAGAGATTGGTGTTACTCAACCCATACCAATGACCAAATCTCTTTTGCTCAGCCTTGAGGACTAACCTTGAGGGGTGTCTCCCCTCAAGGTGGGAATTTCCACATATACACTCCAAAAAGGAGTGTCAGAAGACCCTGCCATTTAGAATTGGCCTGGGCTTTTACAGTATAAAGTGATTGACTGTCAGTCATGTGTGTCCAGGCCAGCTGTGTCAGCTCAGCAGCTTTAGGTAAGTTATCAGTAGTATCACTTGTTTATTCCTTTATCTGGATACTTCACCAGGTTTACCACATCTTCATCTCACTATCAGGATGTTTAACTTTGGCATTAAGGAGTCAGACTGGATTCAACGTTAGTCAACACCAAAAGCAGCATGATGACCCCTTCTTACCACTGATAGTTTTGCATTGTTGGAGTTGTTTTTCCCATTCCAGGCAGAGCAGCTTGCTACAGATTGTTGCAGAGCTTTAGCAACAGCTGTCATTTAACTTTGCAGGACATATAACAGGCAATTTAATACTCCAGCAGTGCCCCTCTCCCCCCAAGTGAAGTCTGGGTTTTCTTTTCCAAAGGTGTACTCTAACTAGTCAATGTTTTATTTCCTGTTCCTCATCCTCCTTCCCTCCTCCTGGTCCCTTTTGCCATAACTTGACCTATTCAAACACATAGCTTACAGCTACTAGATAATCCTGAACTACGCTTCTCAAGTAGGCTCCTCCTGACCCTTGGTGTTACCATGTTTGCTTTGGTTTTTGAGACTAAGCATTCAGGCCTGTGCTGAGCTGTATGTCCCCAGCTTTACAGCTTAATGCAGAATACAAGGTAGCTCACAGAATCTCATAATCAGTTAGGTTGGAAAAGACCTCTGAGATCATGGAGTCCAACCTTTGAGACCTAACACCACATCAACCAGACCATAGCACTGAGTGCCATGAACAGTGTTTCCTTAAACACCTCCAGGGAATGTGACTCCACCACCTTCCTGGGCAGCCCATTGCAATGTCACATCACCTTTTCTGTTAAGGGATTCCTCCTGATGTCCAACCTAAACCTCTCTTAGCACAGCTTGAGAACATGCCCTCTTGTCCTGCTCTAGTTCCCTGGGAGAAGAGGCCAATCCCTACCTGGCTACAACCTCCTTTCAGGTAGTTGTAGAGAGTGATGAGGTCACCCCTGAGCCTCCTCTTCTCCAGGCTGAACAACCCCAGCTCCGGATACGACACACGATAGACACACGTTTTTACATGCCACATATTTACCNACAGCACTTTGAGGGGACATAACACGTCAGTAGAGTGAGACACATGGGGGGTCTTCCTCCATCATCCAAAGCCACAGCAGTAAAACATGTTTCCTGTAGTATGTCTTGGCTCTTCCAGAGTGCTAACACACAGAACTCATGGGATGTATGCTCATCCATTTGTAAAAGATGCAAAAATCTCTTCATATGCCTTCCTCAGGTTGGCACAGATGGTTGTTGCAGCAGTATTTCTATGCTCCTCCTGACTGTGCCAGACGTACATAAGTTTGTCAGGACAGTAAGACCTTGTTCCAGAGAGCTTATTACAGCTGATTTGAAAATGGTGATATGGAGATAGAGGACAAATCTTTTGTCCAGGTATGGATTATCTATCAACTGTCTTTACAGTCTACTGGGATAAAGACAGTGAGTGGGGTAGAGACATCTTAACTGTCTTTACAGGAGCTGGGGGTGTTTGGTCTGGAGAAAAGGAGCCTCGGGGGTACTTTATTGCTCTCTGCAACTGCCCGAGAGGAGGTTGTAGCCGGGTGGGGTCGGCCTCTTCTCCCGGCGACAGGAGGAGAGGACATGGCCTCAAGCTGTAGCAGGGGAGGTTTAGGTTGTACATCAGGAGGAATCTCCTAACGGGGAAAGAGTGACATTGGAATGGGCTGCCAAGGGAGGTGGTGGAGTCACGTTCCCTGGAGGTGTTTAAGGAAAGACTGGACTGGCACTTGGGGCCATGGTCTAGTTGATACAGTGCAGTTCGGCCATAGGTTGGACTCGATGATCTCAGAGGTCTTTTCCAACCTAATTGATTCTGTGGTTCTGTGCGAGGCCGGCTGGGAGCGCCCCGCGGGCACAGGCGTGGTGCAGCGGAGGGGCTCCCGACGGACGGGCTGTCCCTAACTTTGCACTTAATTTTGCACGGTTTGAAATCTGTCGGGAAGGCAGATGCGGGGAGCGACCCTTGGCGGGGTTCTCTAGAGAGAGCTGTCGGGGGTAAACTTGAGAGCATGTTATAGCCTAATAAGAGACTATCTCAGAAGAAATAGAAAACGGCCAGTTTGTTAGAAGCAAGGGAAAAAGCAAAACCCTGAATTGAGGCAAGAGCAGATAAAGGTGAGTTGTCTGTAACAGAATTTCTCGTAGAATGGAAAAGATTTTCTAGCCATAGCGTAGTGAGGGTTATGGGATCATTTTGCAGTCAGGATTGTGGGGATGAATAAAGCTTTTGTCCTTAAACTGCCCTCTATGTGCTTGTGGAAATAAGTTAGATAACAGAGGGTTTGAATTGGTGACCTGGGGCACCATTTCTAGCCCAGTGTTCCTGTGTAGAATAATAAATGCCAGTAGCGGTTTAATTGTTTTTTTGGGGGTTCAATAACAGGGAGGTTTTAGCCAGTGTGTGAAGTGTTTCTGCCTTTTAATTTTCACTTGCTTTCCTCCTCTTTGGTTCTTGTCCTCTGCAGGCCTTCCCAGCTGGCTCCTATTAGCTCTGTCTTAAGCATTAGTATTTTCTCTGGGTTTATGCAAAATTTATCAGCCACACCCAGCAGCTTCTTATCTCGCCAGTGATTCCTGGTGAAAAACACACCCCCAACGGAAGCACACGTATTTAATAAAGTTCTGTTACACAAGTAACAGAAGGAAAACTTAATTAATTAACATTTGCAGAGGTGAGGTCAGAGTTGTTCAGAGTCTCTTGTGAGAAATTGGATCCACCTTGCATGTTCTCCATTATATTGATCTTTCATTTTACTCAACCACACCAAAAAATATATCTTTGAGTCAGTAGTAGTAATAATCAACTGCCATGTATTTAAGTTATCTAAAGAAATTTGAGAAGCATAACACGAAACAGTCCATAAAATAATTTATGTTACTATGCTGCAGAAAGTTAATTTGCTTAATATTTGCCAAGTGTGATCATCTTCTTTCAGCATTTCAGAAAAAAAATGAAGAGAAGGACAGAACCCGAGTTTAGCAGCCCCCAAAATAAACAGAAGAAGAGGCTGGAAGACTTGGGATTAACCCTCAGTTCGACTTCGGATGATGAAAATCAATTTAGTAATCATACTACTCAAGGTAAGATTGGAGATTTGGTATGTGTTGCAGCAGGGAATCTAAGTAATAACTAGGAATTAAACCTCCGTCTCTTAAATCCTAATTGATTGCCTGAACTTCAAGAGCATAGCCTCTCTTCGGAAAAAAACTACATTATTTCTTTTCACAGCCTTGAATTGGTGTGATTTTTTTTTTTTTAAGGTTTTTTAAAATCTCATGTAAACGTTTTGATCTGGGAATTGTATGAATTCAGATGTAGAAAATCGAGTTTGAGGTAGATGACATGTGCATCATCCAAAGCTATAAGGACTCTTGTAATATATGAGCAGCATTGATCTTTTAAGTCTCAGCAGCTGTTTCTGGTTTGGAGACTCTTAGTAGTGAGGAGTTATGGGTGTTGTACTATAAAGAAACATTACAATCTTAATTTTGTTAAAAAACTGGAAAGAAATTGTTAATCTTACCATATTTTTGCAGACGGGAGAAATTGAGATGAACACAAAGGGGCAGGTTGATTTAGGCTCCTACCTTGTAGCACCATTTCTCCTGCTGGCTCACTGTGATTTTTTGGGGGAAAGAGGGGAGTTGTGAGAGCTCAGTGGTGTTTCATTTCAGAAGGAAAATGTGCTTCAGAGTTAACTAGTTGCCTACTTTTTGTTGGAGTGCTTTCTCACCTGGAGCATGGGGTATACTAAAGATGAGGCGAGTGCCCTACACAATTGGTATCAGTGTGGTGGGTTGCTTTAAACTCTTCCAGGGTGGTACTTCAGGTTGCCTCCCAGTCATGCCTGCTACTTCTGAGTCTTGGGATTTCCTGTGGCCTTGAAGTGTTAGTGAGGAAGGGCCTGAAACACATGAAGAAGAAGCCTTCCTGTCATGAAAATGGAAAGGGATGTGTATGGGAGATGAGTGGGTTGGTCTGTGAGTAGCTGTAGTTGCAGGGTATTGTGTGTGTACCTGTCTGGCAAGGCCCCAGGTGAGTGAGGAGGTCAGAGGTGCAGGTTGTAAGAGCTGTGGTCGGGAGTGCTCTGTGCACTCAGGGCTGATCTAAACAATCCAAACCTAAGTTTTTTTCATTCCCCCAACCTTTTCATTAGTTAGTTCATAAATGGGTCAAAATAGGCTGTCACCCTTAGTATTTAAGAAACAACTTAATACAGTTCTACAACAAGGTTTTGGATAGCATTAATTGTTTAATAGACTGTTATACCCATTGTGGATTCCAGTGAAAGAAGGGAGTTCAGGGGAAAGAACTGATTTGAGATCTGATCTCAGATGAGCGTAGCCTAGCAAATATTAAAAACAAGAGTTGTGAACAGACTACCTTGAGACTTATGTAGTGGCTATTGTGTTTAAGGCACATTATGGATCTCTGGAAAATGAGACACAGCTCAAAAGCAGTTAGCAAAGTTAATTGAAGCTGTGTGTTGAAGAAGCAGGATGCTGTAACTGACCCTAAAGCAGAAGTCCTTTGTGAGCCTGTCCTTAGCTAAGAACTCTGTGAAGGAAAGAGAAATGTAGCATATGTGACAGATGTTTGAAAATCAAGATGGGTGTAGAATGTTGCAAACGCAATTTGAATCGTAGCCTTCCTTGTCTGAGCTGGAAGCCTCAAAGGTTGATATTGTAAAACTCTAGTATAGTAGTTATGTGGGGACACAAGTCCTGACTCTTAAAAACTGATAGTTCAGCAACAAGTTCTGAGGATACATTGAAAGAGTTTTTTGACTACAGTCGTATATTTCACAGTGGTGTCATTCATTTTCACTTCACTTTTTTTGTAATGGCCTTTTTTTGCTAATTTTTCAGCTGTTTCCTGTTACTTCACTGATGCTCAGTTTTCCAGAACAGGAAAATAAAGAGATCTGTGAGTTGAGAGAGAAATAGTCTAATTTCTCTTAAATTAGACAAATGTAAAAGAAGTTCAGTCCTTTTTAGGTAATTATACTGTCTTTTTTAACACACCTGTGGAGCTAAGTAATTCCCTTTTAAGTGATACATTGAAAAAGATCAACTCTTCTAACAATTTTCTGCTTTATCTCAGGGCAGCTTTTGTAGTTCAACTTCTAGTTGTACAAAGGAGCACAGAATGATTTCTAGTGCTTGTCTGACAAGGAAGGCTCAAGAGGTGCACAGATCCAGTGCAGAGTGTGGCTGTGTTTGCTGTGGATTGCTGCTCCTGTGGTCTGTATAGTCAGTCCCACAGCATTAGCTGTAGTATGACTGATGAGGTGCTAGGCAAATTTCAGGAAGGAAACTTGTGCTGGTGCTTTGTCCTCATAGTGATATTACCACACGAGGAATGGAAGGACTCACTGGGTTTTAGGGCCTCCCTCGTCACCCACCTGGTGCAGAACAGGCTGAGAGAACTGATGACACTACCATGATTTCTGCCCAGATCCCAGTTACATCCAGCCCAAAGCAGATAGGTTTGGGCATCTCACAGCTGTAGAGCAGGAATGAGGACTATACAGTTCATACAAACCGAGGTTCCTCCCCACTAGATCCAAAAGTGTAAATGGGCATAGACAGAGCTTCATTGTCTAGTGCCCATGAAGGCTCTGATGCATCAGTTTCAGGTGACTTTCAGGTGACAAAAGTTTATTTTGAGTGTATGGTGATACTTGTTACCTTGATTGAACCACTGACTTGGTTGTGTCCCCACCCATGGCGGTGGCGGGGTGGGGTTAGATGTTCTTTAAGGTCTCTTCCAACCCCTTAACATGATTTTGTTAAGTCCTTCCTCAAACTGTTGTCTCTGTCAGGGTATTTTAGAAAAGATTGATGTCTTCTGACCTTTTCTTTCCCTTGAGTTTGTATGTATTGGTAAACTCTAGAGGTAAAAAGCTGTCTTGCTGTAGTGAACTTGTGGATCCTTGCTACTGAAGTGGGTAGTGGGGGCACAAAGCTTAACAAGTTTAAATTTCTGCTCTTGCTCTTTCTGCAGTGTTGGCCATTCTGTAGGTGCCTGTGTACTGGATGCAGATTTTTGGTTAAGTTAGGGATGCATTTACACTTGTAGTTAGATAGGATACGGAGGAAAATTCAGTATGTTTCATCAAGGTGCAGTTGTCATTATTCTTAGGAGAGAATCCCTGTGGACCTTCTCAATTCCTCAGGATCATTGCAAAGGTCAGGCACACCACAGTTCAGTCATGGTTATGCTGTGGCTGCTCTGCTGCTGTGATGGGGTTTGCCCAGACCTTTGGGGGGCCTGGAGTCCATTGGCTCAGAGAGGTTGTGTTTGTCCCTGAGACAAAGAGGCAGATAACCAGGTGTTGGTTCCACAGGGTATTTTATATTACACCTGTGTGCTTCCCATAGCACATTTGAGATCCTGAAATATCCTCCAGGTGTGTGTTGGGAGGATTTAATGAGTCACGCTGTATTCTAATGTAGTTACTGAGATGTCTGTCTTCCGTTATATTTTTATTTTCATTCTCGCTTTTCTCACTTTTTTGTTTGTTTTCAGAATCCTCCAGTAGCAGCAGTGGGTCTGACAGTGAGAGCGATGAAAAAAGACCAGTCTTCAGCAATGAGTTCAAACAAGACTCTCTTGTGGAGGGTACTTCATCTCGCTACTCGATGTATAACAGCGTCTCCCAAAAGCTTATGGTAGGTCAAAATAGTTTTGGACTGAACTGTAAGGAACTGATGAGTGCAAAGTCAAAAGATCACTTTGTTATAAGATATTTGATTCTGATCCTCTTCATACCAGAGAATCTGGTTCCTGCATCTTTGAGCCATCTGCTAGCAGCAGTTGGGGGAGGCTGAGAGAGCTTGGTGTAAGAGGATCTGTTAAAGAAAGTTGATTCGTGTTCAAGTCCTAGGAGAAGGGAGGTGAATGAGAAGGGAAGGATCTCTGGGTCAGGCAGCTTGCTGAGCTTGAAAAAGAAGTCCTACCATGTGTTATTTTGCAATGCTTGAGCTAAAAAATGCCTTGTAAGAAAGGCCCGAGCAAATTCTGTGGTTGACATTAATTTGTTTGGTCCTGAAGGCTGGCTGGTATACTCTTGTGGAATTATTACCTTAATTATTAAGGTATTTCTTTTTCTTTAAAGTCATACCACTCTGCTTTATGTAGGCCTGGAAATTTCTTAGAAAGACGGGGAATTGTGAAGGGTAACAACTGTGGCAACTAAACTTTGAAAGTGATTAGCCACCCCTTGATTGCACAGTGTTAGCATGGAATAAGAAAATGCTTTTAGAAAGTTCTAAGAAAACTGTCTCTGTCTCATGGTAGTCCCAAATCTGGTCACTTGTTCCTGAGTTGGAGGAAATAGTGGGCTGTAGAGTGGAGTCTCTTGATGCATGCTTATTTCCTGATGCAAACTTAGTCACCATGGTGTTGCAGGTATCTCATAACAATGAAAGAACAGAGAAACAAAAATGTTGATTTCCAAGGGCAGCGGAGAGGATGAGATGTATAGTTAGTTGTGTGTTACTTGAAACATAACAAAGTTTGGGACTCATGGGAGGCCTAAATGTGGGTCTCCCTTTGTTCTGTGCTGGTGCTGTACTCAGTCTTTCTGTGGTGGTAGACCAGCTTGTACCTGCCTTTGCCAAGTTAGAAGTTCAGTGTTATGCTAGAAGCTGGAAAGGGCTGGCTGCTGCTAGGGGAGAGGACAGGGAGATACTGTTTCTCAAGGAGGTGGAATGCTGCTGATGAGCAGGATCATAGCTCTACATGAAAAAAGAACTTCCTTGCTGAATTCAAAACCTAGTGGGATCTAGAGGCTGCGAGTTGCTGATCATTCAGACTCTGTCCATTTGCATTTTTGGCACTGGACAGCAGTTTGCTGGTTCTAGAGCAAGACTGTCTTTGGAGAGTTCTCTCCTGAGCCAGTGAAGAAGTATGCTTTCAGTTGCCACAATACAGGAGCTTTTATTACTGAATCTGGGAGGCTTTTGCTTGTAAGGCCTCAAAAATTTGAATATAAAGATTGATATTAATTGATACCAAGTGTGATTGAATGATTTGGCAGCATTAGGTAAGTAAAAGTAAAATGGTCCTTAATTGCTAGATTTTCAAAATTCTGTCCTCAGAAAACTGATATAACAGATTTGGTGACTGTGACATTTGGCGTACATAATTCAAGGCCTGATTCAGAGACAGGTAACAAAGGCAATAGGAAAACACCATGCCAGATATTCTTGTGTTTGTTTCTCATACAGATTGGTAATAAACAATGTTTTTGTTGCTTTTCACTGGAAGGAGTATATGGATAGCATTCAAAGTGAATAACTCATTAAGTCTTCTATTTACTTATTTCTTGTAGATGCATTCTGGAGGATGTGAAATTGAATGCATCTCTGCTTTTTGTTCCTGTTCTCTTTTTGCTATAATTTACTAAGAGAAAAACCTGAAAAACTAGCAGTTAATGAACATAGTTCTTTTAACCTGAGAGATGGGGATGTGTTTCAGGAGCAGTGTGTCTTGCATTCCTCCTCTGAGCTTTAGGTGAAGTTCTAACTGATGCTTGAAATGCATGTGAGTGTGTGTTCACGAAAAAGAATATCATCACAACATAAATTTTTCCCTGCACTGGCATCTTTTTTTTATGAGCCTTCCATGCTTACTGAACACTGTGATGAATGGCTCCAGGCTCCTCACTGCTTCTCGCTCTGAGCAGGCTGTTCCCGCATTACTGAACCTTTTGTAATTTGCTGTCATCTCAAACATCATTCTTCATAGCTAGTTTTTTTGTGTCCTGCCTCAGTGAAGTGAACTCACTATTTAAAGTCCTGAAAGCCACAACTGAGATTAAAAAAGCTCAGTGCCTTCAAGTCACTTCAGGGTAATGTGCCGTTTCCGGTCTTTGACCTCAGTTGTAGTAGATAAACTCAAATCCACTTGCTTCACTGTGTTCCCTGTGGTTTCTTATAGGCCAAGATGGGCTTCCGGGAAGGAGAAGGTCTGGGAAAATATGGCCAAGGCCGGAAGGATATTGTTGAGGCCTCCAATCAGAAGGGAAGGAGAGGCTTTGGGCTGACCCTCAAAGGATTTGATGGGGAGCTCAATATTGATTGGCAAGATGAGCCAGAGGTAAGTACTTTCTGTTTTGTTCTGTTTCCCGTTTATATTGCTGTGTTTAGCAAGAACTGGGAGAAAGGATGTGTAAAGCAAGTGTGGGGTTTTTTTGGTAACTGTCCCTTTTCCAGTGTCTCTCAACTGTACTTTGAGAGTATTAGACTTTTGCTTTGTGTTGATTGTCAGACTTTTTTTTTTTTTTTGTGGTGGAGGTATTTAATTTTGGTTTTTCAAATTTTAAAAACAAACAAGTGAGACACGTTTTAGTCTATGAGGATAAAACTATGGTTGGCCCTAAAATCATGGCATAACCCTTTATGCTAAGATTGGGAGGTAAACTTTTGGGGAGCAATTAGTTTTTATATTTTGCTTGTAAAAACGTCTTTGGCTCTTCACATGACTTGTGGTTCCAGCCTAGTGCTTACGAGAAGGTGGACTGGTGCCCCGAGTGTACCACGGACATCCCAGATGCTCAGGAGCTGAAGGAGTGGATGACTGTGGGGAAGGTAATTTTTTTATATTTTGGTACTTACCAGCCTAAGGCAAAGCAGGGCTACCCAGCCTGAAACAATTGCCATGTCAAGTAGTCGTAGCATAACCTAGGTTGGGAGCAACCACATGAGACTGCTAGTGCAGCTTCCTGCTTAAAGCAGAGCCAACTAGGTCAGGTTACTCAAAATGCAACCAAACAAGGCCTTGAGCATCTCCAAGGATGAAAACTTCACAACCTGCTTGAGCATCTGCTTCAGTGTTTGATAACCCAGTCAACAAAAGAAAACTTCTGTATGGCTAATTGACATTTTTTATGTGGCTTGTGCCCATTGTTTCTTGTCCTATTGCTGTACATCTCTAGGAATCTGTATCAGTCTTTTCTATTCCCTGCCATTAAGTACAGCAATAGGATCTCCCTTTCTCCATTCTGAACAAACTGTTCTCTCAGTCTCTTCTTGTACAGCAGGTGCTTCTGCACCCTCGTCATCTTGGTGGTCCTTTTCCTGGTTTTGCCCCAGTATGTCTGTCTCATACCAGGGAATGCTGAACTGAATGCAGTATTCCACATGTGGCCTTAAGATGCGTAGGAGGGGAGAACAATTCCTCAGCCAGATTGCCACACTTTTGCTAATACAGCCTAGTATGTGGTTGGCAGCCTTCATGCATTACTGATACATGCTGCATTCTGAACTGACTGATACCATGTTTGCTAACTTGTGTTCTTGTCCTGATCCAGAGGAAGATGGTGATTGAAGATGAAACGGAGTTCTGTAATGAAGAGCTTTTACGTAACGTCCTGCAGTGCAAGGTGAGTCCCCTTTTTAGAGCGGAACTGAAGTTTTGGGGAAGGAAGTGCAGGAAATAATTGAAGAGGATTGAGTAGTTGACTTAGGTGATTGGCTAGTGCTCTCAGTGTCCTCTTTCACCTTCGTGTCACTGATTTGACTTAGCATCCTAGTTTTTGCTGTCTCTTCAGCAATCTGTTTTGAACCTTAGCATTCTAAGAGACTCTCTTGGTTTAACTCCAGCTGGCAGCTAAACGTCATGCAGCTGCTCACTCGCTCCCCCACGAGCAGGATCAGGGAGAAAATCAGAAGGGTAAAAGTGAGAAAAACTTTTGGGTTGAGATAAAGACAGTTTAACAAGTAAAGCAAAAGCCACTCAATGCAAGGAAAGCAAAACAAGGAATTAATTTACTACTTCCCATGGGCAGGCAGGTGTTCAACCATCTCCAGGAGAGCAGGGCCCCATCGGATGTAACGATTACTTGGGAGGACAAAAGTCATAACTCTGAATGTCCCCCCTTTCTCCTTCTTCCCCCTGCACTATATACTGAGCATGATGCCATATGGTATAGAATATCTGTTTGGACAGTTGGGGTTGCCTGTCCTGACTGTGTCCATTCCAAACTCCACAAAAGTGCACTCCCAGCCCACTTGCTGATGGGGCAGTAGGAGAAGCAGAAAAAGCGTTGATGCTGTCCGAGCACTGCTCAGTAATAACAAAACCATCTCTATTATCAACACTGTTTCCATCACAAATCCAAAATATATCTTCATACTGACTACTGTGAAGGAAATTACGCCAGCCAAAACCAGCACAGAAATGATTGAAAATAGTCTCCCTTTCTTAGTCCAGCTGAAAGGCTGAAGGCTTGAATGAGCTGAGGCAATAAGCTCCCTTTCTTGTGTGTTCCTTCTTCCATCCCAGATTTTATCCCGCCCTTGTAAATTGCAGTAGAGTGTGACTGTGTGCGAGAAAGAAATACTTTAGGTTGGGACTGCTTTTGAGGTGGCAAACCACATTATCAGGCTCTGGAGCTGTCAATACAGAATTCTTCAGTTTTGCTAAATTTGCTTAAGAGCTGAGGTGGCTTAGAGGAAGAGCGAAGATCATGACGTGATGGAAAAATGTTTTGTATTGGTGAACCAAACCCTGCATGGAGTTTGCTGTCTAAGGAGAGAGAAGCATGGGGACAGGAAATACTCATGCCTGCCTATCCCTCCAGCCTGTGCCAGGTCCAGCTGAACTTTGTTTCTGTTTGTGCAGAGTGTATTTGATGAGCTGGACGGAGAAGAAATGCGTCGAGCTCGAACAAGGTCTAACCCCTATGAGATGATCCGTGGAGCTTTCTTTCTGAACAGGTTTGTAGAACATCTGGTAGTGTAGTCCCATTCCCCTTTAAGTCCACTTTCAGCTGTGGGAGCCAAAGATGAAACTTACAAGGGCCCTATTTCTGTATTCACAGGGCTGCAATGAAGATGGCAAATATGGACCATGTCTTTGACTACATGTTTACAAACCCTAAGGACTACAATGGGGTGAGTGCCTCTGGCTTTCAAACAGCAGTGCTTTCTCAGACAATTTAGAAGGTGGGAAGAAAGGAGAATCTATAAGATACCAGCTGGCAAAACAGGTGCTCGAAAGACTTCTCTGAGTAGTGCAGCTTATGGTCTATATGCTATGGGTTGGTAGAATTTCCTCAATTTCCTCTTGCAGGTGCCTTTGATAAAGGAGTATGATGCAGAGCTGCTCTATTTTGCTGATGTGTGTGCTGGTCCTGGAGGCTTCTCTGAATATGTCTTGTGGAGGCGCAAGTGGCATGCAAAAGGATTTGGCATGACCTTGAAAGGACCTAATGATTTTAAACTGGAGGATTTTTATTCTGCTTCCAGTGAGCTCTTTGAACCCTATTATGGTACGTAGTGCATGCATGAGTGTTATCTGATGATTTGCTTATGCTGCAGCCTCTGCATTAGAAGCAGGGCTGGTATTGATGCCAGCATGGGGATCTAGAAGTCCAGGGAACAAGTTTGGTAGAAGGGGGCTGCCGTCAGGGAAAGGGGTTGAAATTGGTGACCTTGCATATCAAGTCATATTTTTGCACTTATTTCCCTTTCCCTCCTCGCTTTATAAACTTGTTCACAGGGTTTTTTTGTGGTTGCATTTTTGAAGTCCAGATTATATTGTGTTTGGAAATGAGTATTCTGTTTCTTTGGAATTATTGGACTTCTAATAAGAAGTTTGCAAATGCACAATGTAAATAATTCTATGTTTGTAGTAACAAGTTTTTAATAGGTGAGCAGTGCAGTGAGGTTGAATCTTACATTTTTAGTAGGTTCAGCTTTGTGTCATTCCTACTTGAATGAGAATATTGTGTTTTCCTGAGGCTAATGTACTACTCATCATTTGAGCATGGTTATTATATGGCTTTGTTTTGTCCTTACCACACAACCTGAATAATTTTCATAAATTAAAAAGCATCTGAGGTGGCGAACAAGGGAACGTGTTAATGCTTATTGGCCTATCAGGGTTTTGTAATTTCTGACTAAATTTGCCTGAGTACAGTAGATCATCTGCACATACTGATCTTTAATTTGTACTTGCAAACATGTTAGTGATTGTCTCCTTTTTCCCCTTAGGAGAGGGAGGGATTGATGGAGACGGAGACATCACTCGATCAGAGAACATTACTGCTTTCCAGAATTTTGTTTTGGACAACACTGATCACAAGGGAGTGCATTTCTTAATGGCTGATGGGGTTGGTCAATTTCTTTTTCTTCCTGCACTAAGGACCAAAACTGATAGCTCAGTCTGCATATAGTAGGGTATTTGGCATGTATCTGTAGCTACGATGTGAAATTCTTCAAGGTTTGCCATTAAAATTCCTGGTAGCAGTTCTTTTACATTGAAGAAACAGAAATTATCATAGTTCCATGATTTATCTCTGCAGAATCCTTTGCTTGACCAACAGATTTGTGGAGATACTAACTGTATGCTATGTACTTTGCAGGGTTTCTCGGTGGAGGGTCAGGAGAATCTGCAAGAAATCCTAAGCAAGCAGCTCATGCTTTGCCAGTTCCTTACAGCACTGTCCATTGTCCGGACAGGTATGTTTTATCCATTAATCTTTTCCTCCTTCTCTAAGGTGTGGGTGGCACTCTGGAAGGTTGCTGTACGATTTTTGTTATACGTGCCTTGAAGTCTACTCTGCAGTGAGGCTCAGTTGCACAGAATTGAATGTGTGTGTGTACATCCTGAGATGGTTGTCACAAAGCTAAGAGAACTGGTCAGAAAAATAACATTTTCTATGTTTGTTTTGCTTTTAATTAAAAGCATAAGGTAAAATGCATTAATTTAAACCTCTTAATTTGTTAGGTTATTTAGCTGTCTTGGGCTCAGGTCACTAGTGTGATAACTGGACAGTGTATCTGAGTTTTATGGCACTAGCTGGACTAGGTGCTTCCTGAATATGCCAGCTGATTAGAACAGGGTCTTTATCCAGTTCATCCTTTACTCTAATTTGTGGCTTTTCGCCTTTAAATTTGCCATCTGTGTGATCAGAACAAGATGATGTCTCACCTTGTCTTAGCTGTACCTCATTGTTGCTAAATGATGGACATTACAGCTGTATCTGATTTGGATGGCTCCTCTCTTCCTGTGAGTTTAGTTAGCCTTTGGCACTGATGCAGGAGACAAATGGGAACATAATGATCATTTTTATCTTGTGCCCTATGTGTAGAAGTACCTGAGGCAACAATCTGCTTAGCAGCAGTCTCAAATATGATACGGTAAAAGGGGCAGCCTTTAAAGTCTTTCCTACCTGGGTAGATAACCGTTCTGTAAAACTGCCTGCATTTTGTTTGGAGAGACAGGGAATCTTGTTTGAAGGTGAGGGGCAACATAGACTCTTTTTCTCTCTAGATGGCAAGTTATTCTGTTTAGGTAACATCTTAAGTCTTTTCCTCCAGCCTGAGGTTCCTTTTTGCACATACCAGAGCCCCTCTTCCATGGAGGCCTTGGCATAGCATATGCCATGCCATAGGGCACAACTTGTGCCTGGAAGGGAAGTATGGGGGTAGATAGAAGGTTTGCTTGTGAGACAGCCTACATATTGATTTGATTCTGGTCAAGGGAATGCTTTTCTCTCTTTGCTGCAGAGACACAGAGAAGATGTTTGATTAAGCCTTGGTGCACTTCATAAATGTGTTCTAGATGCTGTTTAGTTATACAGAAATACTATTAGTTCTGCAGAAGAGAAGGTTTTTTGAGGTGCCTGGTATCTCCTTATTTTCTTATAATCTGCTGGTTTTGATATATTTCCTCTCTGTTTTCCAGGAGGACATTTTGTCTGCAAAACCTTTGACCTGTTTACTCCATTCAGTGTGGGACTTGTTTATCTGCTGTATTGCTGCTTTGAGAGAGTGTGCATCTTTAAACCCGTGACAAGCCGCCCTGCTAACTCAGAGAGGTAAGATTCTTGAGCATGAGGGACTACTAAAGAAACTATCCTCTAAATACAGTGATAAATGGATTTGGGTAAGCCTAGTGGAAGCTTTGTGATGTGCCTCAATTGGCAACTGCCTTTGAGAAGGGAGCATTTTAGATGTTTAGCAAATTATGGTAAGGTAAAGATGATATTTGCCAAATTGCCCTTATGGAAAGAAAGCTGTGGTACTGAATATATAACAAATTCTGTTTTGTGTTAAACAACTATGGTTTCAATTAAGCGGAAGCATATATGAGAGGCTGGATGTGAGCTGACAAGGTGTGCTCGCAGTCCAGAAAGCCAATGGTGTCCTGGGCTGCATCAAAAACAGTATGGCCAGCAGGTTCAGGGAGATGATTCTGCCCCTCTACTCTGCTCTTGTGAGACCCCACCTGGAGCACTGCATCCAGCTCTGGGGTCCTCAGCTCAGGAAGGACATTGACCTTGGATGTTGGAGCAAGTCCAGAGGAGGGCCATCAAGATAATTAGAGGGATTGAGTACCACTGCTCCTACAAGGAAAGGCTGAGAGAATTGGGATTGTTCAGCCTGGAAAAGAGATGGCTTAGGGACTTAACTGGGACCTTCCAGTACCTCAAGGGAGCCTACAAGAAAGATGGAAAGGGATATTTTACGAGGACATATAGTGATATGACAAGGAGTAATGGATTCAAAGTAAAAGAGAGTAGGTTTAGGTTAGCTACTAGAAGGAAGCTCTTTGCTGTGAGGGTGGTGAGGCACTGGAACAGGTTACCCAGAAGTTGTTGATTCCCCATCCCTGGAGGTGTTCAAGGCTGGGCTGGATGGGGCTTTAAGCAACCTGGTCTAGTGATAGGTGTCCCTACCCATGACAGTGGGGTTAGAACTAGGTGATCTTTAAGGTCCCTGCCAACGCAAACCATTCTATGATATATGTATTTTTCTTTGTACCTGTCAAATTTAGCAGAATTGATTTACTACTTGAGGGAGATCTGTGGGTGTTTTGCAAAGGGTTGCATTTCCCAATCTTTCCAGGGCATAGAAAACACCATGACTTTGTGATAGGTCATGTTGCACCTTCCTAGGGATATCCAGGAGGAAGGAATTCCTGGGATTTGGGAAACTGTCCCTATAACAGGAGTGTGGCAGAAAATTTGGCTGTGTGGAAGAACTGAACCCACATGATGTCCCTGCCTTGCTCTACAGGTACGTGATTTGCAAAGGATTGAAGTCAGGGATTGATGACGTGCGGGACTACCTCTTCTCAGTGAACATCAAGCTCAACCAGCTGCGCAACTCTGACGTGGATGTGAATCTTATTGTCCCCCTAAAAGTGATCAAAGACAACCAGGATTTCTACAATTACATCGTCCAGTCCAATGAAAAGTGAGTGCCTGTGGGTGATGAGAGCTGCTGGCTGTAGGCAGGTTAACTGGCATGACTTTTCAGTTGTAGCTTCTTGCACTCATGGAGATACTTGTTGATGCTGCCACACTGCTCTGCTTTTGCTCTCAGAGGGGCTGAGCAGAGCAGAGGGACTCTGTGCAGACAGAAATGCTGTACTGATGTTAGTGACTGTTTGGCCTCTGAATACTCTGCAGAAAAGGAAGGAGGGTATTGCCTAATTCATTCCAGTGATCTTCCTGTCAGTTTGAATTACGTTGGCAAAGATCCCTCACTGCTCTGAGGATCAGGCTGGCTTCCCCCTATTGTTCCAGCACTCCTTGTTTTGAACAGTAGAACAATATTGGTGGTGATAATTTGCTCTCTGACAGAAACTTTTCTTCTCTTTTAGCCACTGCAAAGTTCAGATAAAGGCACTAGCCAAAATTCGTGCTTTTGTTCAAGACACGTGAGTATATTCCTCTGGCTTTTTGTGAGGATGGAATTAATCCACTACAAATTAATTGCTTGGCCCTTCTTTAATATGCTCTTGATTTGAGCTGGTACTTGTCCTGGCCTTTGGAGCCAGAAAAGTAAATAGTGCTTTTAGGTAGCTCAGTTTGTGTCTTTGCCTGAGTTATTTGCAGAAAAGCGTGGGTGGCTGGAGGAGTCCTGAAAATTGATGGTCTATTATCACCCTTGTTGAGAAGGCTTCCATGCATTGCATGATTTCCAGTTACCATAAGTGAGCTTGCTTCTTAGCAGAAGTGTAAAAGCACAAAAGTAACTCCCAGCTGGTATGTTCAATTCAACAGTAGCCATCTAAGTTTAGCATGGTTCAGAGCTGTTCATTTTCCAGGGGCAGTTGAAAGCATTTAACTTACATACCTAGAATTACTTAAACCTTATGAAGTTAATTTCTTGCATAAAACTAAAGCCATTGCAGTGTTTTCCTGCCATGACTTTTCTGTTCAGGTTTTATTGAGAGCTAATACATGGTAGAAAGTTGGTGAGTTTGGTAATTAGGAATTACCCAAGAGTTAATCCTAACATTGACACTGGTTTTTGTGTGGCCTTTAGCAGGTTTTCACTGCTGTTCTTAAGTAGGGGTGTATACCCAGCTCTTGGAGATTAGCATAAGTTCATACTAATATGTAACTTTTTGAAGATATTTATGCCCAGTGGTACTTCCATGGAATGGAGTGGTAGCTGCTACTTCCATGGAATGGAGTGGTAGCTGCTACTTCCATGGAANAGCAGGTTTTCACTGCTCTCCTTGACTTGTAGTGAGTATAGAGCTATTTGCTACTTCCATGGAATGGAGTGGTAGCTGCTACTTCCATGGAATGGAGTGGTAGCTGCTACTTCCATGGAATGGAGTGGTAGCTGCTACTTCCATGGAATGGAGTGGTAGCTGCTACTTCCATGGAATGGAGTGGTAGCTGCTACTTCCATGGAATGGAGTGGTAGCTGCTAATCAGCAGTGCAGGCCATGAAATAAAGCTAAACACAGGGACTGGAAGTGGGTGGAGAGTGGGAAGGGAAGGCATCATTCCTCTTTTGTATAACTTGTTGAGGAGCAGTGCATGTTTGTCTTTCCCAAGTCAGAGGCTGAAAGATCCAAGTGCTATAGGGCTGGTATATGTAAGGCTGCAAGATCAAGGAGGTTTCACCATCTCAACAGTCTGCTGTCTTTCTTTAGGACACTGATTGAGCCACGGCAGGCTGAAATACGGAAGGAGTGTCTCCAGCTATGGGGGGTAAGTCAGCTGTCAAGTGGGGCACTTGTTTCACCACAGCAAGGACACTTGCACAACAGGAGTGGAGCTGCAGTGCAGACAGGGCTTTTAGACAGAGGTTTAATATATTGTCTTGTAGGAAAGTCAGAGGCCATTTCAAGCTGTTTATGTAATTAAACAGGATGTCCCTCATTTATTGTGTGTAGCTTAACCAAGCAGGCTCCTTTGGTGCAGTTCAGAATGTCTCGTTGTACGTGGAGTGAACTCCAACACCTAGATCTCAAGCAGCAGAGCTCTCCAAAAGGTCTTGTTTTATGAGCCTACAGTTTCTGTTTCCTGAGCTGTTGACTGCAGTGGAACTATGGATCAGGCAGTCAGTTTCACAGGCTAATTTTATATCTTCCAGTGAAAGAGTATTTTGTCAAAACATGCATGAAATCAAAGGTTTAGGCTATATCTTTCTGAAGTTGCCTGTTGGTTTCTGGGAGATGTGGTATTCCTACATTAAATTTGCAAAACATGAGACCTTTTAGATGCCATATGACATCTCTTCTTCAACTGGAATCCCAAGAGCAGGAGTTTTGGGGGCTGGATGTTCTGTCATGTATTCAAACAAGGAATGTGCCAAAGAATAACACTTACTATCAGTTGTTTGGATTTGTTTTCAGATTCCTGATCAGGCTCGTGTTGCTCCTTCATCTTCAGATCCCAAGTCCAAGTTCTTTGAGCTGATCCAGGTGAGACCTTGCCCATAAGCTTATTCTGAGTTGTTTCATACTAGCCTAACTTCTTTCCCATTGGAATTAAGAGATGAAGAAGCTAGTCCTGGATTATCATTTCATGTAGAAGTTGCGTTTACCTACCTGTTGATGTATCTAATTTGCCTTTTCCATACTTTTTTCTTTAGGGCACAGACATTGACACCTTCAGTTACAAACCCACTCCTCTGAATTCCAGCACACTGGAGAAAATTCGCCAAGTGTTAGATTACCGGTGTATGGTGTCTGGAAGCGAGCAGAAGTTCCTCTTGGGCTTAGGGGTAAGTGCTAAGGACAGTCTGGAAGTTTTGCTGGTTCATTTAAATGCTACTATTCTGCCTTGCAGTTTCAGCCCATCCTTTCCTGTGCTCAGATGCTTAAAAGGATCCCCATCAGCAGCGTCTGAGACTGCCAGTTATATTTCTTTCTCCTGACGTCACTGCTTTTCACACTAATTAACCCTGTTTTTGTAATCTCAGCCTACACAGAGACCTGCACTCCTGCTACTGTCTCTAATTATCTTCACTGCTCTCTTAAAGGTGTTCTATTTCTGGTTCTCTATGCAGGTATGAAAAGTCACTGGCAGATTAGAATCAGTGTTTTTGTTCCTTTGCTGTAGACATTAAAGTTCTTCCTTAAAACTTCTGGCAAAGAAGCTGCCTGTAACAGCTTAGGACAAAAAGATTCTCTGAGGACTGCTCTGCAGTTAGCCAGAGGTCTCTCCTCCACCCCTGCCCTCATGAAGCTTTGGCTGAGTTTGACTCTGCCTTCTACACACAGAAATCGCAGATCTACACCTGGGGTGGTCGCCAGTCAGATCGCTGGACAAAGCTGGATTTGAAAACTGAGCTGCCACGAGATACTCTCCTGTCTGTGGAGATTGTTCATGAGCTGAAAGGAGAGGTAGGAGCCCATTCTCTACCTTACCAAGGAGGAGTTTTGCCTATTCTCTGTAAGATACTGCAGAGTAATTGTTCCATCTGTGCCGGCTCCAAAGTTTTTTTTTTGGTATATGATCTTTAGAATAACTATAGTGAATGAAGTTTCTTCTTTCTGTCCAGTGCTAGAGATACAAACTTCTAACATTGTTTTGAAAACACTTTGGACCTGACATGTTGCTGTTCTGCGTGGAGCAGCATATGGCATTGCCAACATGACTTCATGTGTCTGTGGCTCTTTGGGTACATAACTGCTCAGTAGTGATTGCAGGCTGTGGGGAAAAGATTCTCGTGGTATATTCACAGTGCAAGGTGGAAACTCTCAGCTGCCTGGGACTTTGCCTGTCCTCTGGTACCTCAGAAGAGGATACTTCAGTGCACTGGGCTTTGTGCTGTGGCACCTGATAAGCACAGACTGCTGGTGATGGCAGCTGTGGTACTGCCCTCTCTCCCTCCTCTTAGACAGAACTGGGTATTTGAGATACACCAGTTCTTGGAGGATGGCATGTTACTGTATAATGGGCAGCAGGGAATTTGTGTGCTTCTAATATCTAGGAAAGGTGCTTTCTTGATAGAAAAGAGTGATGTCCTGTCAAAAAATAAGCTGTAAATCAAAGCTGAAATACCACCAGTCTGAGTAGTAAATCTCTGTATTGCCCTCCTTAGGGGAAAGCCCAGCGAAAAATTAGTGCCATCCACATCCTTGATGTCTTGGTGCTGAATGGCAACGATGTTCGAATGCAGCATTTCAACCAGAGGTACGTGGGATCTGGAGAAGCTTTTTTCTTGTACGTGAGTAGGAGTGACTTGGAGACAGCGTTCACCCAAAAACCGGAATGCTGAGCACAGGGAGACAAGTGCTGCATTCAGCTGAAACAGTGCTATAAAGATGAACTGTGAATGAAGCTGCTCTGAAGTGAAGTGCTTATGGCCTTTTCCTGCTGTATCTTCTGTGTATGAGGGCACCTCTGGCTCCTTCGTTAGTCTGAGCTGAGCCAGGCATAGCTGGGGTAAACTGAGCGTTCTGGGAATAGGAATGAGCATAGCTGATAACTGTCTGAGGGAGAAGGAACAAGCCCCTCTGTTTCCTTAGGAACATGATGTCTGCTAGTCCTACTATCCTGCTGATTTATCAATGCATTCAACAGCGTGTGGGCCTGTGGAGTAAGCTATGGAGACTCATTCCTAGTGGATAATAGCCAGTATCACTGGGCACTGAATTGGGAGGGTGGGGTGAAAAAAGTCTTGCTCAGACCCATTTGGCTAGCAGTGGAGGCAGTCTGCATGTATTGAAGTGTCTGATCACTTATTCTGCTGAAACTGTTACCTGTCCACTGTGCCAAAGATCTCATTACGTTGCTGGGTTTTCCTTCCATTTCCATTCAGGATTCGGCTGGCGGAGAAGTTTGTTAAAGCTGTTTCTAAACCAAGCAGACCAGATATGAACCCCATCCGGTGAGTGACGACTCCTTCCCTCAGCCTGGCATGCTTTGGTGGCAGTGTGTTGGAAGATGAAGATAAGGAGCTGAAGGGGAGTTAAATATCAAACTGAAATTCATAGTTCCGTTTATATTCTTTGGAAAGGGGCTAAAAGCTCTTCAAATATCTAAAGTAAATATTGTTGGAGGAGAAGTTGTGCTCTCCTTTGAAATGTCAAACAGTCATATTTTCTTCATAGGTGGATTGGCTGGTGCTGATGTCAGATATGTGTAATAGTAGGTCTACCACCCACTTAGCTTAGTTGTTGTGAGTAATTCTTTGCTGACTGCTAGTGGATGAAGCACTGACCAGCACTTATCAGGACAAGGCTTTAGTGAAAACCCCGAGAAAGTTCCTGACAATGGGCTTCAGCTTTGATTGTCCCCTGACCTTCCATTCCATTAATTCTGCTGCGGTAGAGCGTAAGAGCATTGCTGTGCTGGGCACCAGATAGGTATTATGGACAAAACGGCTTCTCCTTCAGAAGCTAGAAGTGCAGCAAAAAAAAAAGCAAACCAAAAACTTGTTTTTACCTCATGGCAACTAAGGAGTCTGTGGCATCCCTGAGGATAATAACAGTGAAGATCAGGTTGTTTAATACTGTGAGGCCAGAACCTGCCTGGGACTGATCTTGGTGAATTTATCTGATGGGAAAACAAAAGCACCTGACTTTCACTGTTCTTACTCTTCTGTATACTCAACCTGAAGTAAAAATACACAGCTTCCTTAGCAGCGAGGATGCTCATATGCTGCTTATAGCAACCCAACCATGAGCATGCAGGTGTCAGGTTTTCTCAAGTCAGGAAAAATTAGCCACTGAAGCATAAGATTGAGGAGCAGGGTGAACCTTAGTCATGCCTGACTACCTCATGCTGTACAAAATCAACATTTGTGTGCTCCCTCTAACTGGAACAGGGAAAAAAAAACCAGTTAATTTTTTTTAAATCATGCTTTTGTCTTTTCCTCAGAGTGAAGGAAGTATACAGGTTGGAGGAAATGGAGAAGATTTTTGTGAGGTAAGCAGCTGGTGCAAATGAAACTAAGGTTATCAGCCACTGGTGCTCAGGAATTGAAGGGATGTGCTCATCTGTGCTAGAGGAGTCTTGGACCAAGAGCTGTTAGAGCTCATTCAGATGCTGCTGCCTCAGAGCATCATTCTGCTGCATTCTAATGCTGTAGATGTGACCAGTGCACTTTAAAACAGCTGGAGTAGCAACGGTGCTGGAGTTTGTGTGCTGCAATATCAGTGGATTCTTACTGGCTTGAAGGATCAAGAGTTCATACCCGAATTGGGAACCATGTTTGGAATAATTAGGGTAGCTCGTCACAAATTCTTCATCCCAATGCTCAATTTGCAACCTGATCTAGGCGGGTCTGGCTGATTTCTCTAGCCCTGTGTGGGAAGGCAAGAGACTGAATTCTCCAAGATGTGACGATTTGGTCCTGTCCTGTGCAGTGCTGTCAGATCACACCGTGACTCTCTGGAGAGGGTGTGCAGGGGGTGCATTGTGTGCAAGAGAGTGGTAAAGGAAGAAACACGCAACCTCTATCACTGCCTTCTCTCAACATTTAGGTTAGAGATGAAAGTCATCAAGAGTTCAGGGGGAATGCCCCGGCTGTCCTACACTGGCCGAGATGACCGGCACTTTGTGCCCACAGGACTCTACATCGTACGGACTATGAACGGTACAAAGAGGCAGTCCTCACTCAACTTCTCTTTGTTTCTCCAAGTAAAAAGTATTCACCAGGCTTGTTCCTGTTGTAACTTGGTAGAAAACTAATGGGAGTATTCCAATGGCTAGAGATTAACTGTTTGCATGTAGTGAGGGTACCTTGGATTTGGATAAGGGTTAGGGTATAATTATATGATAGGTTTTTCTGTTGTGGGTTGATTAGCTATTGTGTGGGTAATTCCATCTATTTACATGACTGATTATTTTTTTTAGAGAATTTTTCATCAAGACGTTTTCTAGGGTAATGATACGTGGAAATACCCAATTTGGAATGTCAACTTTTGAATGCAGGGAGAAGGGATTTTTTTCTCAGTGAATAGAGAACAGCTTGGGAAGCAGGACACCTTGGGGGGAGGAAAGGAAAAAGGAGTAACAGAAGGATCATAATTATTCTTATAGATTCTTCCTTCTTGCTTGCACTGTAAGTGTATTTATAACTGTGCTTTCTTCCTGCCTTTCATTTTCTGTCTGATCCCTGTAACTTCTACTAGATCCCTGGACAATGGCATATAGCAAAAACTTCAAGAGGAAATTCTTCTTCAACAAAATGACCAATGTAGCGACATACAGCCTCCCTCCTGAAGCCATTGCACCGTTTCAGTGAGTATGAACCGGAGCTGAGGCTATGGACGGAAAGCTGAGTGTCTCTGTGTGTGTGTGCGCGCCTGGGTATTTGGAAGGGAATTCTGGAGTGCTGTGTTCTTGCAGTGCAAGTGCGGCTTGGTCACCAGCAGGGTGTGCTGCAGGAGCTGGCACTTTCTCAGACTTTCAGGAAACTGCCGATCTGGAATCCTGGATTTTGCGATTAATGGCTATGAACAACAAACTTCTCACAACTTTGTTTCCCTGTCTGCAGCAGAGCACAGGTTACTGAGCCTCCTGCACAGAGGGAAGGAGAAACTGAGCCGAGCAACTGTAGTTTGCTGTATCTCTGTATTTTGACATGCTTGGTTGGAAGTTGCTAATTTAAAAGCAAATCCCAGTTCGTTTAGCCCAGGCTCTGGAATAAGCTGTGGGAAACTGGGAGCTTTCTTAAGGCAGGGGGAGAGAGAGAGAGAGGGAGAGAAAAGCAGCAGCTCCTTGAGAAAGGATGGAGTGGCTTGCCATGGGACAGTCATTAACACTGGCTGCTGAACTCCATCTGTTTCTACTGAGCACTAGGCTAAGGCAGCAGGACTTAGCAAGGCTAAGACTTAAATACAGGAAATCCGCACCTCAGGGCACCTCAGACACTCCACATGGGTGGAGATGTTCTGCACACCCTGCCCTCAGGTCTCAAGAGATGCCCTCTACCACAGTTACCCAAGATTGTGCCTCTGAGCAAGAGCTTGGTATGAAATAGGGCTCCTGATTTTCTCCCTTTGAATCTCCTTACCTGCCTTACAGCAGTGCTCTCAAGAATCCTGAAGCTTTCCTTAGTGGGGTGAATGGAAAACAGGCTTAAAAAGCAGAGGCACATGATGCCTTTTCCCTCTGTGTGTCAGGATGGGTTTAGTTCTGCGTTTGTGCTGGAAACAGACCATCACGAACCTGCAGGACTGGCTGAGGAGGTGGAGAGAGTGCTTGTGTGGGACTCTAAAAGGGATGTGTTGTGTTTGTGTTGTGGTTAGTGAGTACTAATGTCTATAATTAGCCATTGACATGTGCTCTTGTCGCTGTGCAAGTAGTGCTTTGTTAGAACAGAAGCACTAAATAAGCTATGAATATTAAGTGTCAGTAATTGTACAAATCTAAAGGCTGCTGTGTTGGCAGTAATTAGCAGCTCTGATTTCATTATGGCTGGGACTATGTTGATGCAGTGGGGGAGGGCTGGGCTTGATGGATGGAGTGGGAGATGGCTGTAGGACTAGAACTGTCAGCAGCCAAGCTGAACTCTGTTATTTCACACGAGGGGAAAGAGGGGATGATCCTAGCTGCTTTCGTGCAGTGGGAAGTGCTGCTTGTTTGCAAAGCTCCATAGGACAGCTATTACTGATTATAGTAGGTTTGTGGTGAGTGATTAGGTTGCTGCTCCTCGCAGCTTTCTAAATTCTTCATTAAGGCCTTTCCATTGCCTGCAATGACAGTTTCATCCTCTGAAAAACATGGGGGGAGGTAGGTTCTTTTTCCCTAATGACCTGACTCCTTCCCGCAAATACTGAACTGAATTCAAGTGAAACTAGAATTAAGAAGTTTGGTTTTGTGGAAATCTCTCAGGCTTGGCAGTTGCTGTACTTTGGGAGCTGTAGAGTTTGTAAGGTGAATGAATGGTACCAGTCCTTTCTAAGGCACCTGTTAAGAGTATTTCTCTGTGGCTCCCATTGTAAGGGTAGTTGTTTCTGGATAGGATGAAAGTGTTTTCCTTTCCCTCCCCTGCCAAACTAATCTTTCTCTCCTCTCTGCCCACAGCATCTGCCATTACAGCCGCCTCTTCTGGGAGTGGGGGGAAGGTGTCAAAGTGCACGACTCTCAGAAAAGACAAGATCCAGAGAAGCTTTCAAAAGAGACTGTCCTGTCTTTCATCCAAGCACACTACCCCTAACCCTGCTCCCTTGAGGGTGCAGGGGGAGTCTGAGCCCAGCTTGGATTCTTCAGGGACTGATGAGACTGGGGAGGCTCCACAGCTTGTATCCTGGTCTTCTCCAGAGCCGATTTCCTGGAGGTGATCGAACCAGGGGGTGGTATGCAGAAGGCACAGGATGAGGCTCTACCTTGGCAGTGTATATAGGAGTACAGCCCAGGTAGCATCTGCTGCTGGAGTACCCATGGTGACTCCTGGAGCCAAGGCCTAATGCCCTTTTGTCCTGCCCTACTGCATGCATGAGGCCAAGGGGCTGGCAGCTTTCTTTGCTCCTGCTCAAACATTCAGCAAGGTTTGTGGAGCTCTGTGTGTGCCAGAACTTTCCAGGCTTGTGCTTCTCTGGCAGTATGGGAAGGAGCAGAGATGTTTTGATGGCAGAGCTTGGCAACTGCACGTTGAAGCAGCCCTGCATTGTTCTTGGCAGCTGTGTCTCCTTGGCCTTGTCAAAGGCCTACACTTCCCACTGGAGGGTGTTAACTCTTTGGGGAATGCTAGCTGTGGGACACAAGTTATGTACCCTTGCTGGTGACTCCAACACTTCTGTTTATCAAGGCACTCAGCTGGCCACTGGCAGTTCTTATGAGATGGCATCCTGTTGGACAAAATGCTAATGCAGATGATGAGTAGAACTCCTGGCACAGATCTGAAGTGCTCAGTGCCAGGGCTTTCTCAGACCTCTGGAAGCTGCTGTGACAAGGATTTCCCCTCTTCAGGTTAGTGAGTGATTCCAAGTCAGCAGCCTTGGGTTTGTGAACATGTACCATTGTTGGTGTACGTGCCTCATGGTACTTTTGAGACCAAGGTGCTTTGGTTCTTGATACTCAACACTGTTACCCAAATCTTCAGGGAGGAAGGTGGATGTGGGAGGGAAGATACTGGAAGGCTGGGATGCTGGAGTCTTGGGAAGAAATTATGGGGATGTCTGACAATTAAAAAAGACCCAGGGCTTCAGTGAAAAGAGATCTTGACTTTGACCACGTTGGTTAATTGGAAGAAATCCTGTTCCCTGACTGTACTCTCTGGCAAGGTAACTGGACTTTCCTTTTTAAATGTCAAAGTGGCTTTGAAACCCTTTGTATCTCATTTGGCCGTGGAACTGCATCTGGGATGAAGGCTTAGAGCTGTGAAACTCTCAGCATGGTATTTGTGTCCA
Source organism: Oxyruncus cristatus (assembly GCA_013399855.1). Lineage (NCBI taxonomy): Eukaryota > Metazoa > Chordata > Aves > Passeriformes > Cotingidae > Oxyruncus > Oxyruncus cristatus. Next base: position 581,434 of record VXAY01005673.1, read on the forward strand.
GACTTCTCCATGCACTTCTGTGCCAGGCTCAAAGTTGGCTTCTGTTGCATGTTTTACTTTCACTTCTGGCTTCCATGGCACCTCGCCAGGTCTTCCACAGAAATCAGAAGATAACAATAGTTGAGTGCTTTTGACCAAGCAGCAAAATTGCCCCTTTTTTTTTTTTGTTTGCTGTTTTGTTTCCTTTTGTATTTGTTTGTTCTTGTTTTTAAACACAGATTGGCAGTAGGGACGAAACTGATTTAGGTCTGAAGTGTGCCTTAAGGAAAGCTATAGTTCTAGAATCTATAGCAGTTATTAGGTATTTTTTTTTCTCCACAAGCATACATATGATTTGAATAAGCTTGTGCAGCAAAACTGAAATTTTCACTTAGATACAGGTCTGTCAAAGCAGTTGAAGGACTGCAGGCTGTTAATGCATCGTCTTGCTGACCTGTAGAACCCCTCTGCTCTCAAACATCAGTAAAACATGTTTGAAACAAGTGGTGGCCCTTCCTCCAAAAGAACAAAAGTGTGTCACTGGTACCTTTTGTCTTGGCACAAGCACTTCCATGAGGAATGAGGAGGAATCTCTCCCACTGAGCAGTGAAGTACCTCCAACTGTGTGGTGTCCAGGCCTTTGTACAGTTGGCTTTTTAAACCAACCAATAATTGAGTTCTGGCACTTGCGTGGGCTGCCTTGAGGCTGTTCCAATGCCAGCAGAGCATGCTGCTCCCTCTGCCAGGCTCCTTCCCTGAGTGTTGTACCCTCCACTCAGGGCTTTGACTTCTGTGGGCTGGCAGACAGAGGGGTGACTAAGAAGGACACTAGGGTGAGTGTAGGCCTCTGAGGGTCCGATGCCTGGTCAGCCTGCAGGCTAGCGTTTATGAATGGATACTTTCTGTTTACTCAGTTGTCTCTAGCCCCTCATTTAAATTTGCTTTTATTTTTATTTTTGATGCACTGAACCTTGATTCCAAATCTCCCTTCGAGAAGACAAGCTTGAGCCACCATGCTACTTGCTTCCCTGATGAGGGATTATGTTGGGAAGGGGTGGGTAAGGTCTTGCTGAAGGGAATGTTATGTATGTTAATTGCACAACGTATTATTAGGCTTTGTATCATTTTGTGTTGACTTCTCTGCTTTCATTGTCTCTGTTACCAATACAGCCCCTTTAGTTCACAGCAGTGCTTGTTGTCTTTGCTTCCCCACAAAATTCTGGCCGGCAGTGGTGTCAGTGTGGCGACAGAGATATGCCTTGCAGAGTTAAATTTTCAAGGCAGTCCCTTCTAAAGGCCTTCCTGCCACATTAGAGCATGCTGAGGGCTACTTACTGTATGTCCCTGCATTGGAATGAGGGGACTGGATGGGACAGTCTCCAGTGCTCCTCTGCAGCATGCTCGCTGCTTTTCCTCTCAAAGGAAGTAGATTCCAGGCTGCAACAGACCAGTAACCACTGTTGAGACCTCACTGACCAGGGATGTTAAGTGCCTAACCCAGTCTAGGCTCTTACTGTGGTGCAACGTGTGCCAGCAGGGAGATGGTAGGATGGGAATAAAACACTGCCTGAGATACAGGACAAAACAAGGGGAAAAATTTAAAAAAAAACCCAAAACCCAAAAACCAAAACAAAACAACAAAACAAACAAAAAAAAACGGGAAAGAAATTACAAGGTCAAATTATTTTATTTAAAGCCCTACAGAAGCACTTCCATTTGTGGCAGTTGCAGTAAATTCTCTTCTGCAGGTGCTGATTCTCAAAGGCACAAAATGGCTACCAAGCTCTGATGCACTGGAGAGGCAGGCAGATCTTCCCAAAGCCCAAGCACCCAGATCTCAAGTTGTATGCTACCTGCTTGCAGAAAAAGAGATACCTATGCTTTTGTGGAGGTAGGATTCCTTTGGTCCTGTAAGTCAGGGTGGAAGAGGAAACATCTTTAGTGCAGCTCTGCAAACACATAAAATCTTAAGGTCGCAATTCCTCAAGATTACCCTTTGATTGAGCTTGGTGGCCCTTCATCTTATGGCTGAGTCACAGGAGCCAAGAAAGCGGCATGTGTTCCACCAGGGCTGGGCAGAGAGCATCTGTCTGCAAATACAGGGGTCCTCTTCAAAAGGGAGAACAAACTGCCTTCCTGCATCACACTGGGTGGTCTTGACTGTGTTTTGGGTAAGATGGCCCCACCTTGAGTTCTGTTTGACCTGACTTTCAGGTGCAAGTGCGCTGTGATTTCTGGTTTGTCTCTCGTCCCCCTCAATTTGCAGAGAAAAACCTTCCCTACAATGAGGCTTGGAGACAGTAAACAAGAAAAGCATTTTGAAATGCTGATCCTCACTCTTGGAGTCACAGTGGTGAGAGGAGGAAGAGCTCCTTGCAGGATAGTCATTTGGTCAGCAGGGAGAATTCTTGACTGCAATCACATCGTCCAGCAGGCGTAAATAAGAGCAATCAGCAACGCCATGGCCACAGCAAGGGCAGCGTTCTTGCGATTTTCCTTGCGAAGCGCACTCAGTTCTTTCTCTGGGAAACAAACAAAAGCCTTGCCTGTGAAGGTTCGTCATGTTGCAGCTACATCTACTTTCAGAACTCTCTTAAAAGCACAAAACTACCTTGGCCACGGGCAACATTTTGGGAGCGGTATGCAAAACTGCCAATTATAGGATGTGCCGAACAGGAAGTAAACTAGCGGGAACCCTTTCATTTGCTCTCATCCTGACAGTTGTGCCTGGGAATACTTCAGTGCCAGACCAGTTCCTGTTTGCAAATGACATTGCTGTAGGCCTCTACTAAGTACAGAGTTTGTCATTAGAATAATTGCTTGTTCCCTATGAGAATGAAGGAGACAGAGGGCTGAGAGCTATTTCTAATATCTGCTAGTGAGAACAGCATGGTAGCTTTTTCTGCTGTTAAAATTTATTTAAATACAACTGTGGCCAACTCTGAATGTTGCAGAATGTGGGTTTCCTTGTGCTTCAGAAGGATGAGTGTGGAACAGGTCTGAGCCTAGACACTCATTCTGCTGGGGCCTGAAGCTTTTTAGAGACAGGTTGCTTTTGCTTGCCCTGGTTTACAGAATCACCACAGCTACAGAGATGAAGGAAGTGGCTACTGCAGGTATGGAGTTTGCTGCTAATCTCCATTTCTGTTTCCTTTGCAAAAGATGAGAACTTCAGTCTCGCTAGTTTGATTCCACAAAACTTTGCTGGGTGGTACAGGCAAGCAGTGAGGCCTACAGCACTGAACACTGCGTGGTCAAACAGCAGTAATTATTTGGCAGGGCAAGGTTGGGTGGGGCCTGTCTCCAGAGTCAGACTGCTTTTGCTGCCAAGGTCATCTGCAGTAATTGCACCAGTTACTGCCTCTACAGTTTGCACATGCAGCCTCCAGCAGTTCCTAAACTGGTCTTGGTATCGAAAGAGACTGTTAGCTGTTCTTTCTGCCCCCATTCTTCAGGTAATGCAAGCATTCTCATGCAACTGCAGAGCAACCTGCTCAAATCTGCAAGGCCACAGAGGAGGTGACACGGGCAGGAGGTCACATAACCTCATGCACAGCAGTGCCAGCTTGAAGTGATGGGGGCAATGCCATTGTCAGCAGCTACAGTTCCTGACCGCAAGTGTGTCAGCTGGAATAAGTAAAGATTTAATCAGAGGCCATAGCAGGGATCTGAAAAGACTCTGTGCACATGCACTGTGTGTTTTGTTCCAGAAGGAGCAGCCCTCACCATTAGGTGAGGCTGTTGCTGCTGTCTGAGCTGCTGTCAGACTACTTTGCTGATGCTACCAGTGCTGGCTGACTGCTGGCTGGTGAAAGAGTGGCAGTGATGCGTAGAGCCTTCTGCTTTCTCTAGCGGCAGCCCCTTAGGGAATGGCTTTCAATCTATTTAAAGTAAGGGCTACTCTTCTGGAAACAGTCCTTTAACAGGAGTTATAATTACAGAGCTGCTGGCTTTCCACTCTCCAGGCCTAAAAGTACTGTCAAGCAGGTAACACACTGATCAGGAGTCCGAAGATGTGCAAAGCACCATCCCTGGGGAAATGGACGTGCTGTCAAGTTGTGGTAGCTCGGAGGGACTCTTATTTTAACTGTCTACAGCAGCATGTGCAGCAAGGAAAGAACCTGGCTCTCCAGAACTGCAGGGAGCACATCAGTGTGAATCCCTATGGTCCTGTGCTGAGTGGCCCTAGAAACTGATACAGTAAGAACCTTTCCAGAGGAAGCTATACTGTGTGACACTCCTGATAACACTTGCCAGCTTGCTTAGCAAGCTTCTATTTAAAAAAAAAAAAAAAACGGGAAAAAAAATAAAAAAAGGGGAGTAAGAAATGTTAAAAGATACTCAAGCTCATCTGTTAGCTATGATTATCTAAAGAGTAGTAATTTGGGGTACGTGAAAGGGATGTTTTCCCCCCTTCATTAGCTGAGGCTTATTTTTTTTCCCCTATGGTAGCACAGCTCAAGCAGGAGAATACAAATTCCTATTATAATATGCTGACTACATTTCCCTCAGTCTAGCTCCCTTTGGCTGAACCTAAATTCAAAGGCAGAAGTCAGAGGTGGCAGGAGCTTGAAGACAAAGCTAAGCTGCAGCACTGATCCCATCCAGCCCAGAGGGACCATTTTTAATGAAGCTCTTACCATAGTTGTCAGCTTTGGTCATTAGTAAGTTTCTCTCTCTCTCCAGTGACTTTCTGTAATGAGAAGAGGAGTTCATTACCTGCGAGGCACAACACAGCCTATTTCTTTGCTTACATGATGGAAGCGAGACTGTCCCACTGCTGGGGATATCTGCTCACAGAATGAGCCCCTCACCCTTCACTGTGGAGTGATGACAGTGTAGAAACACCCAGTTGTGCAAGAGAAGCGATGCAGCATTTTAGATTATTTTTTTTCCTTCCTTCAAGCTGCTTCCTCACTCTTCTTTCAGGATAGTGTCAGTGTTCCTGAAGCAGCTACAAAGTGTGTCAGAGAGCCCCTACTCTAATTCCCCCAGGTGGTGGGGTAGGAAGTTCTGACATAGCTATGAGAGGGTGCAGGGTCCCTAAGTGCTCTCTGCAGAATCCTGCCCCTCCAGCACACTGCCTTAGTGCTGCAACAGTAATTATTCTCACTGATAGAAGCCGGGATCCCTGGTCAGAGGTATCCAGTTTACACAAATAGGTGAATGCAAGGAAACCAAGGAATCCAAGCCCAGTAGCAACCAGTTAAACAGCTTGTTATTACACTGAAAACTCACAATAGTAACAGGCCAACCCAGCTCTTGTCTTAAACTGCACAGGATGATTAATTAATACTCAGTCTAAAACATAAATGCAAAACAAAATTCCTGAAAGCAGCAGCATTTCCATTACAGTAGTGGGGACATGGTCACTCCTTTCAGACTATGAACATCAATAAACATGCACTAACAAATTAGCTCCTGGTTTAGAGAAGGCAGTCAGTGTAACAGAGTTTGTTGTTCCCCTTGGGGCAGAGCAAGAACTTGCAGGAGGAAAGAAATCCAAATCTATTTGTACAGCTTGTTAAGTAAGGGATGGCAAGAAAGCAAGCTACAGCAGAGCAGCAGGAGAGGAAAGGGCTCTTAATACAATTGGGGAAAGGCAATGTGGAGAGCAGCCAGGAGGAAGTGAGAAGACATTTACCAACATGACTGAGCTGCTACTTTGAAACTTGCCTTGTGAAGAGAGTCAAGGGAAGAAGCTTTGAGAATGAGACATGAAGAAACCATGACAACTGAACTTTAAAGTGGGAAAGCAGAGCTCTCCTTTGTGTACTATGCACTGAATCAATAATTTTCCTCATGGTACCTTCCTCCAGGGTTTTTCAAATGGTCTGGCACAGGGCAACTGAAGTTCTGTTTCTATCTCCATACAAGCTGTAAAATTCAGGCCCCAGGAATGCCTATTTCTAATTCTTTGCTCTAGGCCCTATGTTTCATAAAGAAACCATCATCTATTCCATCCTGTCAAGTTATCACAACTGTAGGCTTGGTTGTTGGCCATCTAAGTACCAGATAAAGAATACACACAGTAAACAAGAAGAATTTAGGCCCAGCAAAGGACTAATGAGATGAAGAGCTAAAGAGATGAGGGACAGGACCCTATCTAAATATGGATGGGGATCCAACTCCCCAGTAAAGGAGCGGGGGAGAGTGCAAATGAGAGTTTAACAAAGAAGTTAAACTGAGGCTGATAAATATCAGGGTATGGAGACATCACCACTGCTAGGATCATTTTTAACGGGTTCTGTAAGACTGCACTGTAAAGCAAACACCAGGATCAACAGAACCACTCCCTGGGCCTATAACTGAGCTTCCTGGCCTTTTTTGCCAGAAGCAGAACAGTAGGATGCTGGTCACAGAATATTCTGAATTAGAAGGGATCCACAAGGATCATCAAGTCCAACTCTTAAGGGAATGGCCCCTACTGGGATCGAACCCATTACCTTTGTGTTAACAGCACCAAGCTCCAATGAACTGAGCTACTCTCAGGTGACTGAAAGAATGTCCTCAAGCTGAGTGATTTCAGAATCAGCTGGGAGACTGAGGATCTCTTGCTTCACACTCAAGAGAAAGCAGGTTATGCCTCTGTCTGCTACAAAATCCAGGCTTAAGTCCTTGCTTGAATCCCAGCTCTAGAAGCCAACAGTTGCCACCTCTACGGCAGTGACAGATTTCAGGGAGATTGTAACTCTTAGCTTTCCCAAGAAAAGCCAGTGTGACGATACATCCCTACATCCAGACACAATGCAACACAGGCACAGATAATTTCCCTCAGCTCCTTCTGCAGTTGCATCCCAGCCTGGTTTGGCCCTCAGTAGTAGCTGCTGCACATCTCCCCTGACTGAACTCTTGCAGCTTCGGCAAGGCTTGAGCAACAGCATGCAGCAAACCTTTGCCAGACTCACAGAGCTGTCTCCTAGCAGGCCAGGAGTCAGATCTGCAAATGAAGTGGCAAGTTTTGGGCACTGCTTGTCTGGTTGTGGTGCAGGTTGGCGTCAGGCTGTTAACAAGATAAAGCGCTCTCCATTTATCACTGAACTTCTCACACAGCAAGTTCCCCAAATAAGCTCAAAGATGAGGGAAGAGAGTCTTGTCATCGGGAACCACAGGCTCCCATCCTTTCAAGAGCCCTTGCTCAGTACTACAGCAGGGTGACAGGTAGCTGAAGTGCACAGCCACAGCTGTGGAAGGAGGTGGTCACCAATACCTTCCTTCAGGGCTGAGCTTCTCCCCGCGCAGCTTAAGATCCACCTCTTCCATGCTCTGTCTGCAGCGTGCCAGCTTCTCCTCCAGTCCATCGATCTGAAAAACACCACACAAGTCACCATCATTTCCTGCCTCAGCTAACACTGATGCATTCCCACTCGGATGAGAAGGGTGGCAGCTCAGCCACTCCACCTTCTTCCTGCCCTAATCAAGGGAGGAACCCCAGCTCTGCGTAGAGATCACAGCACAGAAAACCCTTCACCTCCCAGATCAGCCTGCATTATACCTCAGGCAACTGTGACTTCGTAATGCCAGACACGGCCAAGCCAGCCCTGATGCTGCCAGTTGTGTGCCTGGCCAGCACCCTTCTGCTAGGATCTGATCCTGTTCCAGCCTGTTCTAGTTTCTTTGCATGTGGGTCCACAAGCAGATGTCCACAAGATGCGATCTAAGGCATCTTTAGGCAATTAAGAAGAAAAAAAAGAGAGACTGGCCTAGGCCAAAGCCTGACGGACAAGGTCTTGATATAGCACTGTGAATGGATGCAGAAGTTCATGGGATGTGACTACGAAGCACCCTCAGCTGTCTGGTTGGGTGGAGGGGGACAAAAGGGAAAGAAACACTGATACCTACCATCTTTTGCCCAACTAAATCTACAACAGCAACAGCGGTCTGCAAAGTATGCTCAAGGGAGCATTCCAACCCTGCCTCCACACCTTCCACCTGCACCAAAATTTGGCAGCAACGTGTTCCCATGCAGAAAAACACCGGTCATCTCCTTGTGTCTCCTCATCAAGTATCCTAACAGCCACCCTCCTCCTGTGTCTTCCTGTGGAGGGGAGTAACTGTGACTAAGCACAGGAGGAGTTGATTTACTTGTGTGCAAAGGAATTGCCCAGGAGGGAATCCTACCATGGGCAAGTTTTGGGAATCATTCCTCTCTTCTGCCTGGCAACCAGAACACAGACATCTTCAGGAAAACTTTCTTTCAAGCTTGCTGCCAGCAGGGAAACAGTGGGACTAATCAGATAATATGAACACAACAACCTAGCCTGAAAGCAAACAGCCTTGGTGGCCTGAGGTGGCAATGACTTCTCTCTTTAGCTACTTAGTGCCACACTCCCGCCGTGCCTGGTTCTCCAGGGAAGGCCAGGGCTGGCTAGATGGAAGGCAGCACAGCCTCTCTGTGGTGGGAGCCTTCACACACCGGACGCTGAGAGGCAGCACAGTCCTGGGTAAAGCACTGAGGTGGAATAAGCTGCCTGGACATCAGCCCCTGAGGTGGCCCAAAGCACAAACACTCCCATAAACAGTGATAAGGGAAACAAAATCAAAGGTAGTGATGCATAATTATTACTGCTTTGGGGATCAGCTCTGTCCTGAGCTCATTAGCAATTCACACCTTCTGCTCAGGAAAGGCAGGCAAGCTCCATAAATAAGCAGGACGGGAGAAGAGGCTTGACGCAAAAGGGGAGAGCAAAACAGACCATAAAAAGAAGTTTAGCCAGTCAGCTGAACAGTCTCACTGTAAGGAGCACAGCAGAGCTGGGAAGGGGGACACATATAACAAGGCTCAAGTAAGTCTTTTATTTACCAGATAGCAATTTCAAAGTCCCACGTTATAAGGCAACTCTGCTAGGGCCATTGAGAGGCCAAGCTCCCCAGAGGCACCCGCACAGCTTCCCCTGAGCCCAACAGGAGCATCAAAGCACATCACCTGATCCAGAGCACGTGGAATGGCACTTCTGTGTTTGGCAAGGCTTGGGTTTGCCTGTATGGGGACATGGATATTTTTGAACCATGTTAGCTGAAAATGCATTCGGTCAGGGCAAAGATAATTGTTCTCCTCCGTTTCCAGCTGTGCCAGTTAGGAACGTTAATTCCAGCTGCTCATCACTATGTCATCCACTACAGGTCAGTCAGCATGATGCTTCAGGGCCAAGTAAGGGCTTTGGGCAGGTCAGCTCTGACCACAGTTATCAGCAAGTTAATTTAATGGCAGAGTGCAGCAGAGTGGAGTTGGGGTGTCCATCCAGTCCAGCTTAAGAACTACCACTGCCTTCACCAGTTCCTACCATTTAAAAATGACTGTCACTGCTCCCTTAGGTGTTGGAAACCCTCACATACACACACAGCAAGGAATGCTCCAGCATGTGTTATCTGGCCACTCCTTAGCCAGTAAACTTATTACAATGCACCCTGCCTTCCTGGGAAATACATTTAAAAATAATGTTAAATAATACAATTTAATGAGAGCTTTAGTCAGCTGCCAACCCCATCACTAAATTAATCCATGTCACTGCACTCCCATCCTCTTCTCCAGAACTGCTTCTCGTGGTCAGTCTGCAGTTGCTTTCACTAGGACATTCTCTGCCCATACTTCCCTCATTTCATGAGTCTCAACAAGAGGATATTCCACCCAACTCTGTAAATGCTTTTACTTTCTGCTGACTAAAAATCTCCAGATTCCACATAATACTTTAAAAGTTTCAACTGGTGTTACTGCTCTTAAATCAAAACCAAAGTTTGGGTTCCCTGCTGGAGAGCAGTAATTTGCTAATAAACCACATGCCCTAGAACTGCACCATCAGCTTTGCTGAGCTGAGGGCACAAGGGACAGAAAATAATCAGAAAAAGAAAAAAAAAGAAGTAAGGAAGGAGGAACAGACTGCTGAATGAACAAAATACTTTTCCTTCAGAATCTCTCTATTTCTTTTCTTCCAGCTAGTCTAGGGAATTAGGGGTTGTAAGGAAGGATAAGAGTGAGGATTCACAGATGTTATCCATTCACCATACCTCAGTTTCCCCACTTATAAATTGGGACAATACCATCTGCCTCCTGAAGTTAGCTCATCTGCACACGAAGCCTCAGACAATGCCACTGCCTCACTTGGGATTTGGAATAAGTTCCTGCAAGCCAGGAGTCTATTGGCAGCTCAGACATCCAAATAATTCTTCACTGCAGGACAAAGGAAGGATGGAAATAGAAAATAAGCACAGGGAAAAAACAGACTAATGTCTGGGATTTACTGATTACCCTCTGGGCTGCTCAGGAAACTCACAATGGGGGTGTAGTCTGTAAAATTGTAGCACAGGAAAATCTGTAGAGCTTTGGCATAATTCCCTATGCAGTTCTCCAGGAGAGCAATCCTAGAAGCAGGGGCTCAGCTGAGCTAGCTGTGGATGGAAAGCTTTCCCTCCTACTAATACAGGAGAAGGTTAGTCGGGGTATGTAACTAGGCATACTGGAAGCCCACAGGAAAACAAAGAGCCACGCTCGCTTAGCTGACCCATGCCTGCACTTCACACTGCCTTATTTTAGTGGCAGTCTCAGCACAGTGTCTCATAAGTTGCAAAGACGAAGCTTTCCTGCTCGTAGCTCTCCTTTCCATGAAGGGAATCCTCTGAGAACAGAGCTGAAATGCAGCACTCAGAAAGCTCACATGACAACTCATCATGGTTCACAGCCGGTAGCAGAGACACAGGACTTCACTCACAGCAACATCTTTAAGTAGTGCCAGTTAAAAGGCGTGAGTGAAATGGGTGCTTCACATCCAGGCAGCAGCTCGGGGCACACAGAGCTGCCCTTCTGAAGCACATCATGAGACACTCCACAAAGTCAGGTACCAGCAGCTCTGGATGCACACAGAGATCCAAGACCAGATGCCTCCTTTGCTGCACACGTATGACAAGGCATTGGGCTATTTTTGTTGAATTCTGGCAATACTCGCTCACAATCTGTAAACCTTTTTAAGCCAGAGAGACCTGGGATGGATTTCAATCCAAACTGACTTATGTGCTGATTAAAAACATTATTTGTGGGGACCATTTTGGGCAGGGAGCCCAAAATGGCTCACATAACGGCAGAGACAAAGAAGAGAAGAGAAAAAGAAGCAGCTTTGCTTACAGAGTTGAGCTGGATCCCATTTAATACATTTTGTAATGAATTAATAAAATCTTTCTTTCCAGCAGAAAGGCTAAAAGCGCTTTTCAAAAACTGGCATCCACCCTCTGCTTTTATGAATTCCCTAATTAAGATACTGGCAAAGAGCCATATCACACATACGTCGACATCCAACAGCATTAGGTAATGAGGTTTTCATCCTGTGACCCTCATAAAACAGATCAAAGCCAACTGAAGAGGAAGGGGCAAATGAAAAAACCCTTCTCTGAGCAGTCTTTACATACCTTATCACCTGCCAGCATACTTGAGCCATTCTTTTCACAGAAGAATTAATGCTTCCTTCATCCACAAATTTGGCTGGATTATTAATACCAGTCCAGCAGAAACAAGTTTTGCTTAAATTCACGTGCTAACTGGCAGTTCATGTACACACTTGCATTTTCTCCACGCTCCTGGAATCATTTTGCATGCTGGCAAATAATTTCACAGATGCTCTGCCCACAGCGCGCTTGGAAATATTTACCAGATAAGCTACTACACAGCAGAGGATGATCCTCCAGCAAACTCTTAGATAAATTTTGCAGAACATCCCTCTGCATTGCTAAAGGAGAAAAGGCTGGATCCTACCTGCATCTCTTCCTTCAGCCTTGCAGAGACTGTCCCATAAGCACATCCTGCCTCAGCTCAGACCAGTGCTTTTTGAAAAATTCCGTAAGAACAGCTTTACTGAGTAAAAACCATGTTGGCCTTTTCCCTATTCTTTATGCTCTTGCATAGACAGTCACCAGAAACTGCCCTGCCAGAAGCAGCAATACACAAAGTAACAGTACTGTCTCCGAACACACACCTGACATTGTGCAGCTTAGGCACTGCCTGAATGCAGGGTGTTCTCTTTGCATTTAATGCACTTTTCTGATTCCATGATTTTTTTTCAGTTGTTGTCTGATCCACAAGTATATTTTTAAGGGTTACAACATCCTCTGGCAGGGAGTTTCACAGCACAGCCACAGGTTATGAGAAGAACCAAACCCTTCTGTTTGTTCTGAGCTCGTCAGCTCCTTGTTTCATTTGACAGCCCTAATTTTTTATTGACAGTGAAGGTTCATTCTTTGTTAAAGTTACAAATAGCACGCAGAGGATATAAACCTATATTAGGTCCCCTTGCAGTCATGTTTTCAAGCTTAAAAGGACCTGGAATGCTTGGCAGAATCTTGTATAAAAGTTTTCCACACCTTTGATCATCCTTGTCACTCTCTTAAGTTCTTTCCATTTTCATTATTTTGCTACAAAATGGACCAGTCTCCTCAGTTTCCTTTTCCTGACGAGTTTCCTCAAGACAGTTCTGTGCAGCTCAGCACTGTCAGTAGGGCTGCCTGCCGAAAGACTAGGGAGCTATAGGAATGAAGTGAGATGAGTTTAAACCACCACAACATTGTGGAGATGCATTTATATCGGTTTAAACCAGATCATATCAATTACACCTGCAGTTTGTAAGTGCAAGCTAATCTGGTAAGTGTCCATATAGAAAATTGCATTCATTTAGCATCATGACTTCAGTTAAACAAGCATGACTCTGCCTAGATGAGGCCCTTCAAAACTAGCCATGCATCATATCATATTAAGACTAATTTGGAAAGTTTTCTTTACAATCATAACAGCTCAGAAGGTAATACTGAACACAATAAAAGTTTAAATTATGAAATCAATATCTTGGTTGTCATGCTTTCTGACACCTGAAACACAGCCCTCTGTCTCTGGCTTAAAGGGATTTTGTCTTCTTCCTCCCTAACTGCTATTCAGTACCTTTCTCGTAACTTCAAGGGGAAAGAATTTTATCTTTTAGCAGTATCTTTGCACTGAGAGGTTTTCACCTGTAACACACCAAAAAAGAGTAGTTCCACAATCCTTTCAAAACTAGTGTGTTCCACCATCACTTCTAAAAAAACCCCTCAAAACCTAAAGCAACTACAAGTCCCCAAACACTTTGAAAGCATTTTCTGTGGCAGCTAAAATCAGTCTCTTTCATTCTGTGACCAAGAGACCTCTCACAGGTTTAACCTTTTTACTACCTCTCTTTTTGTAAGGTAGACCCTACCATCTCAACTCCCCTTGTCTACCATATCTCAAACAACGACCACCAAAAAAGCATTTCAACTCCCTGCTAGGCATACTGAAGGGAAGTTTGGACAGTCAGCACACTCTCCTCTGGACTCCCTTTGGTGGTTATATTTGGGTTAGAGTGTCTAGAAATGTGTGTCTCTAATGAAAGCCTAACCAATGAAATACACAAGAAAACTACTATAAACTGAACTCCCAGTCATATGACATAGTAGGACAAGAGGGAATCTCATCAACATTCTCAAAGGTAGGTGCCTAGAGGATGGTGCCAGACTTCTTTCAGTGGTGCACGGTGACAGGAGGAGGAATAATGGCCATGACTGGAGCCCAAGAAGTTCCCCCTCAACATCAGGAAGAACTTCTTTACTGTGAGAGTGGCAGAACACTGGAACAGGCTTCCCAGGGAAGTCATGGATTCTCCCTCTCTGAAGACATTAAAAACACATCAGACACGTTTCTGTGTAACCTGCTCTAAGTGATCCTGCCTTGGCAGGGGGGTTGGACTGGATGATCTCCAGAGGTCCCTTCCAACCCTAACGATTCTGTGACACTCACCTTTATGTTAATGGCTGATGACATACTCTACAAGCCCCAAGTCCTTTACCTGGCCTTTCTACTCTGGTTATTTTGGTCTGCTATGCGTAATCTCACCTGAAAGGCTTCAGGACAGAAAGGTGACCAGTGTGATTCACTGGATCGATTCTGCCCCGTCTCAACCATTTGTGATGAGCATTAAGGTTTTTGCCCCAAAGTATCCACAACCCTCAGATTTGAACTACGGGCTCGCCACTGCCTCCTCAGAGTCAGCCCAGACAGCACTGCTCAGCGCAGGAGCAAGAACGACGTATGCTTCAGAGACCTTAACTAACGTGACTCAGATTGTTAACACAAATGTAAAGCTTCAACAAAGCTTACCAGCAGCCCTCCTGCCACTCAGGAGATTACATGGAATCATGGAATCACAGAATGGGTCAGACTGGAAGGGACCACCGTCCGTCATCTGGTCCAACCTAGGGCCATCCTAGAGCACAAGGCACAGGACCGGTGTGGGAGACAAAACACCCAAGTGCAACATGAAAAAGGCATTTTTACAAGGGAGCCGTGTAATTAAAAAACAGCCTTTCCCCTTTCTCCTTGCTGTGATTTACAGGCCCCTCAAATGCTGGTTCACCACTGGGCTCCTCACAAGAAGCAGAAGGAGCAGCCCGTGCCCCGCACACGGCTGACTCCCACCGCCGCAACGCCCACACCGCGCTGGGACCACACCGCCCCTCACGGCACTGGCTCCATGGCTCGGCGGGAGCAGGAACACCAAGCGCCATCGCTCAGGGCCCGGCGGTGAGGACGGTGCTCTGAGCTCCCCGCTCCCGGGCCGGCGGTGAGGACGGTGCTCTGAGCTCCCCGCTCCCGGGCCGGCGGTGACGACGGCGCTCCCCGCTCCCGCTCCCGCTGGGCCCCAGCCCCCCCCTCACCTCCTGGGCCACGCTCGGCCCCGCGCGCCGCCTGCCCATGGTCCGGCCCGTCGCGGCCCGGCCGCGCATGCGCACGCCTTCGTGAGAGGCCGCGCTGGGGGGGGGGGGGAGGGGCCGGGGGCCCTATTGGGGGGGGGGCTCCTGTCCGG
>VXAY01005673.1:596438-610631 GCA_013399855.1 Oxyruncus cristatus
GTGTGGGGGGGGGGGGGAAGGGGACGAGCGCCATATTGGTGAGGGCGCTCCTGTCCGGCCCCTTCATCGGAGCCGCTGGGCCTGGCCCTGGCCCTGGGAGCCCTCCTGGCGTGGTCTGGATACAGCCGGGAGCGAGTGGCAGCCAGAGCAGTGCCTCCTGCGTTGTACCGGTGCTCCCAGCTCCAGTGGTGGTGGATGAGGGATGGTTGAAAGAGGACCAGCAGGCCAGAAAACTGAGGTGGACCTATTGGTCCTACCTCGTCCTGCATTTCCGCCCATCAGAAACCCCTGCTCCCTCGGGCGGGGGGTCTGCAGGGTGTTGTCTGTTCTGTCTGTCCCGGAGGACAGAGCTGAACTGATCAGCTGGTTTTCCCCCGAAGGGAAAATGGGCAATCCTGATCCTGGCCGGCACTGGGCAGGACACTCCAGCCCAGCTCTTCCATTGCTGCGTGTCGGGGCTCACCTGGAGAGAAGGCAGTCTTGGAAACACAAGGCAAAGCGAGCACAGCTGCTTTGCTGCGTGTCAGGATCACTGAGAATTTTTTTTCTGGACATCAGGAGGAATTTTTTCTGCCAAGGGTTGCTAAATATTGTAACAGCCTGCCCAGGGAGGTGGTGGAGTCACCATCCCTGGAGGTATTTAAGGGAAGACTGAACGTGGCATTTAGTGCCATGTTGGAGTTGACGTGGTGGTGATCAGTCACAGGTTGGACTCAATGATCTCAGAGGTCTTTCCCAACCTAAATAATTCTGTGATTCTATGATTAAGGCTGTCCTTGATACTTCCTACTCAAACATCAGCTTTATGCTAAAGCAGCTGAGGAAAAGTGGGCTGTGTGATCTACCAGCAGACAGCACTTTGTTCATGCTAGCCAATTCATTGCAAGATGCTAATCACAATGTTACATATGCATGGCAGCTCTTGTTCTCTCCCAAGACAACTTTTTATGAAACACTGCTTGCTATCTGGTGTTTGAAAAAAAACCCCAACCAACCAAAAAAAACCAACCAGCAAAGAACTACTGAAATGCATCTGTCTTCAGGGTAGGGCATGACTGCTACATGACAGAGAACAGCAGATCTGTTTGCTGGGCAGCAGCAGCATTTATTAGACACACAGACTGAATTTCCATTTTGACTAAATAGCCTCTGCTGACTGAAATTTTGCTAGGGTGGCAGGAGTGCGGATGCCTGTCATAGCAAGAGTGAAATTACTGATACCTAATTAGTGTGTTTCATTTTCCTTTTAAACACCAGCCCCCTGGATTTTTACTATGTGAGGTGTTACGTGTTGGTAACAGCATCAATTTCATTTTATGTCTGGAGGAAATGAGGGATAGCTGTTCTGCTTCCTAATCTTGTACTTGATTCCATATTACAGAGCCTATACTGCTGAACCTAAAGGAGCCAGAACTGCCACCTCCAAGGTGAGACACAGATAAATGCTTTCCAAGCAGAAGCAGCTCAGTCAGAAGGCAGTAAAGAAGCTGAGGAGGACCCAGCCAGCAGCTCCGGGAAAACACAGTGTCAGGGAGAGGGAGAAAATGCAAAAGAGTGAGAATGTTATTTTTTTCCCCTCTTAGACAGAAGACTTGCTTAGTGAGTGTAAATACAATCTAAAAATGCATAAAGGTTTGAAGAAACCCATCTGTTATGGTTTGCAATGGGCTGAAATAGCCATCAGTTCAGCAGAAAGCGTTTTCTCCTTTACAAAGGTGAGTATTGATTCAGGGCAGGACTGTCAATTCTCACATACACGCTTCTCCACAGAGACAAACATACACCATTTTCCAGGCAGATGACTGTGACCTTTGTTGTCATATCTTTTGGGAAGGCAGAAAAGGGGAACTGGTTCCTCCCTCACCAACAAACCACCATTCCCACTGTTGCAAGGAGCAATTTTCAATTCTCATGTTACTCCTCCTGGCACTCCTGAATCCATCAAGCTGATAACCTCATTATGCCTGTTATGTGGTCTTGGGCCTCCTGGTTCTGCCCTCAGCTGACACCTTCTCTTCATCCTTCCCTGTGTTATATCTTTATTTCCTTTGTAATGTCATTCAGGTCATCTACATGCTAATGCAAGAAAGAACAACTGTTCTTTTTCCTCAACAAATTTATAATATTTTCCTTCTTGAAACCTGAGGAAAAGAGATGGAAGTTTTTCACATGCAATGTCATCAGCTTCTGTATTTTAGAATAACCACAGACATGAGTATGAATTTGAACTAGTCCATATCAAGCTGACTTGATGGCTGCTGACTGGCCATATCTAAGCTGGAAATCGGAGGTTTCTAGCTGTGAGACCAATCATATTATGGAACACACCTCCTGCCAGAGGGGTAAGAGGAAAAGAATGGAATAGTTTTTAGTAATCTCTTGAATGGGACAGTCTAACAGAAAGCCTGTAAGAGGAAGGTGTAGGATGTGATGACATACAGGTGAACACCAAATAACATATCCAGTAATGAGACTGGATTAAGGTCCTGGTGAGATCGCTCAGGATCTCTGTTTAGGCTGTCCCTGCATTGGGGGTCACATCCCTGCAGCCCAAATGAGTGATGAAGTGATGTTAGAAACTCAAAATACACAAGGGTCAGTCTGAAAGGAAAATTCAGAAGACGCTCCACCTACATGTCCAGAGGCAGGATCAGGTACCCCGATGCCACTCAAGCAGATGTTTGCCTTATCTGTGCTTAACGTGTGCCAGGGATGCTGCCACCTCCTCAGTACCTGCTACACAGCTCATTGACTGATGGTTGGGGAAGGTTTCCCTCCTCTTTGTAACCTAATTGAGCTTGTTGCATCTTGACCTACTCTCAGGACACATGGGGAGCAATTAATTAGCATCTTCTAACAACCTTACATATTGGTGATTCATTATCATATTCCCTCTTCTTTCTTCCTGCTAGACTAAATCATCTTCTTTCAACCCTATGCATTTTGCACCTATAATATACTGTTTGTTGCCTTTCTAGACTAATCCTCTTTAACTTGGGAGAAAGAAAAAAAATTACCCCCTGTGAGAGACCAAAATGTACTTGTCTTAAACACTGCCAAAATTATAGAAAGACTTTTTGTCAAACTGCAAGGAAACAACTGTGACCACCGAAGCACACACCCCCCTCAGCCCCCCACCCCTCAAAATGATTCCTGACTCTAATTTGGACTGTGATGGGAACTTGAGTTAAGATTATTGTCCAATTATTTCAGATCTAAGAAGAAGTGAACAAGGCTGAACTGGTGGAGCAGGAGAAGAGTTTTGGGCTTGTGATAACAAAATCTCTCCATATAAGACAGGGGTAACTCCCCCCCTCCAGGAAGGCCACATACACACAGGACATTCATGTGAGGCATCTGAGGCATCTCAGGCAGCTGAGAACGGGTCACAAACCATCAAAGACCCTCAAAGCGCCACCCAGACTCATTCCTGAGGCCTTCTACCACCAGAGGACTGCACTGTGATCCAAACGATGCAACAAATCCAGAATATGTCTCAAGAGACTGTAAAACTTGCCCAGGGGAGGCGCCTGGGCATCTCCTGAATGTATATTAATCCATTGGACTCTATGTTTTGTGGGACCCTCACCACCAAGAAGACAAGAAGAACCGGCCCAGTGAGACGCCGTTGGGTTCCACAGTGGTGATACATTTTCTATTTAATCTCTCTGTCACTCTTTTTTCCCTCCCCCATCTCCTTTTTTTCCTATTTCTTTCTGTCTCTCTCTGCCTCACTTTTACTGTTAAATAAAATCCATACTATTGACTTCGGCATATGGTCTTGTTTGCACCTCACTTTGTGCAGAGGCATTTCTAATAATTTTAATATTTGGATCATGACACCCCCTTTGTCTTATAGGCAGTTTGCCCTGGTAATACAGCCAAGAAGGAAATTTGCCTTTTAATGCAATACCTTCGCAATGGCAATTCATATTCCGTTCATGGTTCCGTAAGTCCTCAATCCGTTTTCTCAGTGCTGAGGTCTAGGCAGGTGTTCCCTGCTTCTTTACTGGTGCATTTAATTTCTTCCCCTTCTCAGTTCAGTATTTTCACCAGTTTTATGAAATTTTAGATGGCTGATTGTGAGCTATTTCTCCAGTTTGTCAAGATAATTTTTTTTTCCTGTCGTGCCTTCAGTCTTGCCTGCTCTTCCAGACTTGGGGCCAACTATGCATTTTATAAACACACTTTATTTCATCATCTAAGTCACTGGGGAAGCTAGTTGATAGGTCTGGCCAGGCAGCCCTGGGACTGATCTCTGTTAAGTCCTCCTGGTCTGACGGCAAACTACTGATAAGTAGTTGCAGAGCTCATATCCATGACAAATATCATACAGGATTGTTTCAAAAAGCCTTTCTACACATCAGGATAGCCTGCATTGCTGGGCTTACTCTCTCCACTATTCCAGGAACTGTGGCAAAAAAAGTTCAACAGTTTTACATGGTTTGTTCTTGGCTTTCTTTCTGCTGGCTTTTTCTTATCACCTGATTATCTTTAAGTGATAACAAATTGATTATTTAATAATTTGTTCCACGTTCATTGAGGAGATGGAAAGGTAATCACTGAGGACTGAAGAATCGAAGTTTTCAGGAAGGTTTAGGGATACTTGCTGATTTTTATCAGGGCAGTGCTGACTTTGAGGGTAATTTAATAGAACAGACATTAAGTCCTCACTAGTAATTAAGTCTTTACTAGTAAATTAAAAACCATCAGGAAACATTCCTAGAATACAAACTCAATCATCAGAATTAAGTGTCAGCACACCCCTGGCATGGTTTGACTTGGTCCCACTAGGACTGTCCCAGAAAATTTCCAGGCATAATTTGGGAGTTGTAGGCACAGGACCATTCCCAATAGGCTTTTTCAGAAGGTCACTGTTTCAGAGATGACAAGACTTTGGTAATAGGGATGTGAGCCATTTGGTGCTAGTTTACAGGATGTGTCTAGGAGGATGTTCCTGGGCACTCCTGATTTACTTCCTTCCTACCTCTTTTTTCCTTCTCTGTCTGTAAGATTCATTGGCTTTCTAAGCACAAATGAAACAGTCCACTGACAAGTGTGAGAGGAAGCTGAGGCCAGACATCTCACTTTATAGATGTTAGGCAGTATCTGACCCAGTCTGGGCTAGCACTGAATCAAGGGCCTGACCTCTTATCCTTGGCTATACCATGAGAAGCAGCCCTTTGTCTCCCAAGCATGTCCTTCCCCAGCTTGTCAGACAATGTGTCATGGACCGTAAGACAGGAGGGGACCTTCCAGGGTCCTTCTGAGAACAGGTTTTCCCAGCATAGAGGATGTCCAGTTGTATCCCAATGCCATGTCTCCTCTCTTCTCCCAGTTCTGCTGTTGCAGAACTGCACATGCAGCTGCTCATAGGGATCACAGAAGGAAGAAAGTCACTGCACCATGTCAATGTCTGCAGGGGAAAGTGGAGGTGAGAGCAGGCAGGGTGAGTCTACCTCTGTCTGTATACTTGCACCTCTGAAGAGAAGGAGGGAAGCATCTTGCTGCTGAGGGCAGCCAAAGATGAGCATTTCCCAGGTCAGGACAACTCCCAGCACAAAGGAATAATTAGAAAATGCTACCACTGTAGAGGTTGTGTGTTGACCTCCTGGAGGAAAAAAAAACAAACACCTGAGGGCAAGGGAGGCAGACAACAAGCTGAGAGGTGCCCTGAGCTAGAACTGTGGTATGGAGCTTTATTATTCCACCACTTCCCTCCTGTAGGACCAGGAGGGATATAAATTCCCTCTTTTCTCCCTAAGCACTATAAGCAGGGATGAAATTGCATCTTTGCGATGATGACCAGGGGACACAAATTCCACTGTCCCCCTAGGGGAGACAACTGCAGAATTAAATGCCACCAGGGAGCAGAAAAGCAGCAGGAAGCACTGTCAGATTTCAGTTGGCTGAAGGGTGCTTCTGTAGAGTGGGGTGTTTTTTTTTCCTCTGGGAAGATTGAGAAGCCTGTGGACTGTATCTTCAGTTTGCGTGCATCATGTTCTCTGCTCCTACCTTGATGGGCCTCACACAGATTCTGGGAACAGCTTGAGATGATAGAATTAATTAAATGAAATTAATCAAAACAACCTACCCGGAGACAAAACTGGCATCGGTGAAATGCAGAGTTGGGCCAAGAAGGGATTCTGTACTCAGGGCTAATGCCTGCTCTCATCAATATATTCTATTTGGATGAAATCCCATATCATACATGCCTCAGTCAAACATGAGGGGCTCTGAGGAGTCGTGTGCCTCATGCAAGATCACGTCTGTCCACGCAGTGCAGTAATTGCAGTGGGAACAGATGGAGTCCTGCTTTTCAGAGAGCCAGGCACAGCGTGTAATCACAGATCTCGCTTTGATGCTGAATGAAGCTGAACTCCAAATCGTGCTGTGTTAGTGTGAAGGAAGCAGGAGAACTGGAGCAATGGCTTTTAGAGATGTGATGTAAGAGGAATCCATGGGTCCAGTGGGTGTGTCTGCAAACCTGGAAACAGAGGTACAGATTGGCCGAAATGAATTACTGAAAATTGGAGATTCCCCTCTGCTTTAGTCTGTGCCTATTCCCCCCAACACGTGCCAGCCCAAGTTTTCTTAAGCCAGGTGCCAGTTTGGAGGCACTTTTTTGGGCCTGTCCCAGTCATTTATGTTCTTTGCTTTATGAAAGCGTTGCTGCCCTCCCAAAACCACCTGCATCATCTTGAGGATCTAAGAAACTGTGTGGGCATGATTTTTATCTATTAAGGAAGGATAAGAGCACAGTTACAAGAAAAAATATCTGTTCAAGTGTGCAATGATCAGATATATTGTGGGGATGGGTCCCTTATAAATATCTGAGAACAGAAAGAGAGACCCAAGCAACTTTATGAAGTGCTGTGTTATTGGGGCCACAACCCCGTGGCTGAGTTTATTCTGCAACCAGCGGAGGTACATCCATCACAGAGACGGGAAGCGTGATGCAGAGGCAGTACAGGGTCCCACTGGTTGCCTGGGAAGTCACAGGGAGCTGTGTATTTCTGAATCAGGGCATGGCTGAGTGGAACAGCATGTCCTGCTTTTAACATGTGGCAACTATCAGGGGAGGGAAAACGTGGCCCTTGCAGTTCCGCCAGACCAGTTGCTTATGACCTGTATGTGACATCTTGCAGAGTCTCTTGAGGAGACCCCTGTGGGCTTCCCTACGAGTTCAAAATTGGGTGACTGGCTTTATAGCAATGCTTTAACTTGGGTGCCTCAGCTATGTTCAGAACCTGAGCCCTTTCTTGGAGATTTATCCCCTTAAATAGGCTCCAGGAAGCCAGAAAGTACTTATTGCAAATAGACTGCAGAGATTTAGAGTGGTGAGGTTGGCCTGGTGATACAGAGCTCACACACTGCGTTTGTGGTCCTGTGCTGGGACAGCTGGTTTCTAGTTCCGTCATCTGTTGATCCCAGTCTCCATTCCTGCCCTAGTCGCTCTGTTTTCACTTGCTCTACCTCCTTACCTGGCTATTAGGAGATAATGGGCTCATGCCCAATTCTCTTCTGTTTCCATCTTGACTCTTCCACTCAATTTATGTGTGGCATTCCCACATCTCCTTGTCCCGGGGCATTGAGATCTCCAGTTTCAGTTGACTGTGCTGTAAAGGCATGAGGAAACTGAACCACATCTGCTGTTTGTCAAAAGCACCATATTCTCTCTTGTATGCAGATCCCATGGGGAACTTGTCCTACAAGGTTCCAGGTGCTGTTAGAGTAGTTGAAGTGCTCAAGGATTCTGTAGCCTTGCTGACAAAGGCAGGAGAAGCCAAATCTCTGTCTCCTCCCACATCGTCTCTTCTGCAGGCCTGTCATGTGGCGGACCGGCTGCTCAGAGCTGTCACTTGTTATGAGAGAGGCCATGTAAATGTATTCCCTGGCTCATACACCTTGCAGTGCAGTCAGGCTGAGTCCATCCCCATCTGCAGGGACAGTGAGGGACTTGCCCTCTAATGTGTCCTGTGGTTTTCTGTGTGGTGAGATGCTCCTTGAAAAGAACGTGCCTAGTGGTTATGCTAAGCACTGTTCTTCCCAGTTACCCTCCTGCTTCAAAGCCCCTCTTGTTTATGTAGGTGCTCGTACTTGTGGGCAGGCCCCAGTGCTCCTGGGAGGATGTGGTTGACCCTTTGCTTCTCATTTTCCCCGGGGTAATGGGAGAGAGGCTTGTGAGGACGGTGGGTGCTTGGGGCACCCTGAAGAAGGAGAAGAAAGGAGTTTGCTACTACACAAAGATATCTACAAATGGGAGATGACAGCCCTGTGCATCCCTGCATGCTCTTGTCTTGTTTAGGTAGAAAGAGAGTGATTAGATCTTTCCAGGTCCCTGCTGAGCTCCAAGGGAACGTGCGGCTCGCTGCCTCTGATCGAGAGGCTAGTAGGGAGTCTGAAAATAGCATTATTTCTCCTGCTATCATTTCTGCTTTCTCAAATGACTTAACTGGGTGATTGGTGGAGACAAATGCTCCAGAAATGGGAACCTGGCAAGGAATCTGAATGCCCCCAAGTCTGAGATGACCAAAGAGCTGAAATCAGACAGACAGACACACGTGCACATCATTAGCCGCTAGCCTGCATGTGAAATGAATTGAGATTTCCTGAGCTGGGATCCAGCTGGCACCCTAATGAAGACTTCCCCTTGTTCTTGCAAGCAGACAATAAAAACCAACCCAGATACACCCCCATCTTCCCCAGCTATTTCTGTTATATAAGTAGTCTGGGTCTTGATCAGTGTTTCTTTGATTATCTCTGTGTGCCCACATAAATATACTGTGTGTGTGTTCACACAAATCCATCTATTTATCCACCCCACAAACCATTTTGCTGGGAGACAGCATGGTCCCCTGAATTTTTTATGGCTCTGCTTAGGTTGGAAACAATCCAAAGGTCAAACACTGTGCTGTATCTCCAGTCACCTTGCCAGTCAGCGCAGAGCATGGGTCTCTGATACTTTCTGAATCTCCGGATTGCCCACAGGGCACTAAATTACAGCTATTACACTGCAATTCGCTGTACAATTTTATTCTTTGATACACTACCTGCCTTTGTCTGTCTGCATAGCAGCGAGAACAGTATGCATTATTTACCAGGCTAAGTACACTGCTGCTGCTAGTGTTGGAGAAAAAAAAAAAAAAAAAGAGAACAGGAACAGGCTTGAAATATAAAAAGATGGAACAAATACAGCTTCCTGGGAAATGGCTTCACAGTTATGTAAAACTTTCTGAGATTTTTCTCCCTGCAGAGAGGTGTGTCCATGGCCTCCCAAAACTCTTCAGGAAGAACAGAGGTACTGAGGTAGATGGGAAATCCAGTCCGGCAAGTACCCTGGCCTCAGGAGGACCCCATGGCAAGCACTGTGCCTGTTGGGAAAGGGGAGTTAAAAGCACGTGGTGAGGAGAGCTGGGATACCACTTCCCGCCACATGGGATATTCCTGGGCCTTAAGTTGGTCTGTGTTCCTTCTGTTTTGGCCAGAAATCCTTGTGGACACCGGAAATACATTCCTTTGTTACTTCAGTTGATATATTCCATCCTTTCTCGAACCTAACCATGGCTTGTGTTCCTTCCAGGTTGTCCCTTTGAACCTTGAACCTACTGGGGCAGGGATCTGGGAATAAAATCAGTTCCAGAAGATTTCCATTTAGTGCAGGGATCATCAAAAAGATCACAGCCCTCTACTTCGGCAGCCTGAGAAAGACAGGTGTTAGCTGGGTTTTGTTGCCCTTTGTTGACTGCTGTGTCCTTTGGGCTTCCTTCCAGAGCAAGACTCTGTGAGCTGTGAGGCAGCTTTTAGAACGTGCCTGGGTGGAGCTGGCTTGGTGGTGCTGTCCCTGGCTGACATGCTGAGAGACAGCTCCAGACATCTCTGCAGCATAAACAGCTGGTGGAGGTGACAAGGCAGAGCCAGACAAACCCTGGCAGGAGGGCAGGAGTGAATGGCAAAGCCAAGGCCAGCCCAGAGAGGGAGAGTTTGGGAGAAGCAGGCTTGCTGTTTCCATCTGGTGAGAAGAGGTGGGATGTGCGCAGTGACCCACTTGTTGCTTTCCTTCCCAAATACCCTGCAGATGTTCCCTTCATTTTCCCCTCATCAGCTGGCAGCAATAGCCCGACCACCTTGCTGTGGGTCTGGTTTAGGCATTAGACAGAGCAATGGTAAGACAGCACCTTATCCATCAGGTTGTGTGTATGCTGGGTGCTAATCCTGCAGGGAGAGTGAAAGCAGCTGTGCACAAGCTGCCTGAAAGCAGAGCTGACTGGAGTCATGCACTCAGACCAGCTCCCGGTCTTTTATTTGTTGAGATGAGCTACAGACAAAGTGGTTTTAAATCTAGTCTGCGGTCAGGGAAATGTTTGCTCACTGGCTGAATGTCATGAGGCAAATGGAGAGAGGAGAGAGAGTTGGGGCTCTGATTATTGCAGAGCTGGTTGAAGCAACATTGGCCTGTATTGCAGCAGTCAGAGCTCTGATTGTTTCCACTCTCCCCAGTGACTGGGGTCTTTTTCACTTTCTCTCCATCTGACATGGCTCCATTATTGCTCAGTAATACAAAGCAGATTGCAGGTTGCTTTCTCTGTTTGGGCCCAAAAGCAGTCCTTACAGGAGATGGATTTCTGATTGAAATCCTCCATGTCAATTGCTGCTGGGCTGCTTCCTACACAGCGTGAAGACATTTCTTGTGAAATTGCAAGCAAGAGAGGGCTGTGGCTGCGTGAGGCTCAGGCTCCCACTCCCTTCCTTTCCCTGGCAATGTAACACTGTCCCCATTTCAGAGATGCTTTGCACCCCCTTAAGGTTTTGCAGGCTCCTGAAGTGGGAGCATCAGAGCAGCATATGGAGGAGTGTCCCCTGTTCTCTCCCTTCAACAAGCAAGACTGCCAGCTGTGCCTCCCTGGATAGACGTCTTCCTGAAATCAGTGCTGAGAAGTTTTTCCCCATTTCCTGCTGAGGTGAACCACTTCTGGGTGAATCCCAAGGACTGTGTTTCTGAAACACAAGGCTTCAATTGTCTTCCTGTCCCCTGTGGGGAGCTGAGCTCAGGCCACCAGCTGTGGGCTGCGCTGGGCAATATTGCCCTTCCTTGGGCCTGAGCAGTGCTGACTGTGGGAATAGGAACTGAACCCACACTTGGATGAGATACTTACAGCTCCCTTGACAAAGAGCCCATTCCAGCGAGCCTCTCAGCATTTCTTCAAGGTTGATAGTATGGTTTTTTAGGCCAGTCAAAATATGTTCAAATATGAGAACCCCTAGGAGACCAGATGAACCTGTGCATGGAGGTTAAACACAGTCTAAAGACTGGACAGAGTCCTGTTTACAAGCTGTGCTGGAGGAATGCAGGAGCATCCTTTTTGTTGCTGGTTTTGGAGGCTGCTCTGGCAGAGCAGTGTGGATGTGGTCCAAGAGACCTTTTAGCTCAACTGGGGGGCAGTTCAGTCACAGTTTGATGTGCTCCTCCCTTGTTTCAAGGGCAGCACCTCAACCATCAAGATACTGGTGTGACATTTTCCTTCTGGGTGCAGCAGAGGCTGTGGCTGTGCAAAGCAGGCAAATAACCTTATTACCTTCTCCTCTCAGAGTGTCTGGCTGATGAATGTAAAGAAGTTAAACATCAGCACCATTTTCTCTATTCTGTCCTTCATCTGATGTTTCTGCTTGTGTCTCAGACCTGAGGAGAGATTTAAGTGTCCAAAAGCTCATCTGTCTTTTCCAGTTAGAGTAGCTGGAAAAATGATTCTCCTGCCTTACATATTAGGGATAAAGCAGCTGTCCTGGTTGGGCTCATTCCTCTCCCAGGAAAAATATTGCACCTCCATGCTCTTCTGATGATACAGCTGTCTATGCTGCTCCAGGTTGTGTCTCACAGCCATTGCCTTGGCTGTGAACACGGTGTTGGCAGGCAGAAGGGAGACCAGGGCATGGAAGGAAGCAGCGGAGGAAAGAGGCTGCGGCACAAGGCATGCATTTTCTTTTCTAATTTGGGATTTGAGCTGTGTGTGGCACTTGCAGGTGGGATTTGAATGCTTTTTGATAACTTTACAAAAGAACTCCACTGTTTTCAGATTTCACAATCTGGAGAGAGAAAGAAATTAGCCAAACTACTTGGCTCCAACCTCCAATGGCCAGTCCTTGAAATGACGCCAAGCATGTTGCTTTAGAGGTGCTGTCAGAGTTTGGAAGAGGATGGAGAAGTGCCATGAAACAGGGGAAGAAATCTATAGGGGAAAACAGACAGACAGAGCAATGTTGTGTACCAGCTGTTGCTAAGACTGACAAACATGGCTTAGCCATATTTTGCTCTCAGGTGGAGAGTACTCGGGTATTTTCCACACATGTTCATCTCTGCAGTTTAACTCAGAGGAGAGTGCTTTGTCTTGGCTGATGTAGCCAGCAAACACCATGCCTTACTGACCTCACTCGCACTGGCAGATGCTCTTTTGAAGGCTTTATGGATAAACTGACATGTATCTTGCTAGAACATGTTGAGACCTCTGCCCGGAGCACCAGTGTCTAATGCATTAAGGTTGCTGTAAATTCTTTTAAAGAAGGACCCAGGCTGGGACTGGAGATGTTGAAAGTGTGAGGTCCCAGAGCACTCCTTCCACTTTGCTCCTGTGAGGTGTGTTGCTTCCCATGCGGGGAATTTTGAAAATGGAGGTCGTATGATTTCTTCCCCGAAAAAACATGCTGTTCCCATGCTTCACTGTTTGGACTCTGGAGGTCTGTGCCAGCAGCAGAGCTTTTAGTGAATTAGAGACAAGGAGGCCGGGAAGGGATCCCAGTTCTCCTGGGATTCCCTACATTCATTTTCCATACTTTGCATGCGAGTGCACTGAAGGCAGCACTTTCCTGTGCAGGCTGTCCTGACTTTGGGCAGCCCTGGCAGCTGACAGCTTTATCCAAGTCCTCTGCATCCAGTGGTAACCCACTGTATGGGCAAGAAAGAGACGGTGTGATGGAGAATCCAGCTTTTGGCAGCCCTAACTCTGTGTTGAGCCTGCCTGCTTTTTTTTTCTTTTTGGTAGCCCTGAGGGACTGTGGGGAGTAGTGGAGCATGTGGGGGAACTGATGTCAAGGTGAAAAAGAGGAACAGGGAGAGCAGTGGCTGTGAAGCCTTTGTCTCTGTCCTTCCCCACCATGGGGGCAGAGGGTGCCTGCGGAAAAGAGTGTGCTGCAGAGCCTAGCTGCAGGAATCCCCAACAGCCAGCCCCAGGTGCTCTGCCCTGGAGGCGTTTGGGGCATGGCTTAACCTACTGTGTCCGTGTCTCTGCTGAGGGAAACACTTTTTCCCCAGCTGGCTTATGTTTGGCATATGAAGGCAGCAGGTATGCCAGCTGAGGTAAGACCCATTCCATGAACAGCACTGGGGCAACGCTCCTTCCAACTTCAAACATGCTCAACAGAAGACCTGACTTTTAAATTAGCAAGAATGTTTTTTTTTTAATGACTTCTCTCTCAGTCCCTGAGTGGCTGCCAACCCTGCAAGCAGCAGGGACCCAAGGCTGTCATTTGAAAGCCCTGACAATGGGACACTGGCAACAGAAACGCTCTAGATGAGTTGCTTGGAGAAGCCCTCAGAGCAATCCAATTCAGAGACTGATATTATCTAATTTCTACCTCCCCTGGCCATTTATGATTAGGAACCTCGAAGCAGTCACCTCACCTCTTTGAATTGTCTCCTGACTCTCCCTCTCTATTCTCCATCTCCTGTCACCAGCATCCCAGGGAACCTCCAGTGTAATGAAAGGAAAAGCTGTGCATGGCAGACCCACAGGCCTTGGCAAGAAAGCAGACACCAGGAGCTGGTAGCAGTTTGGTTCAGAGGATAATATTCCAAATGGTAGCGCTCCAGGAACACAGATGTGGGCAATACCTGCTATGAAAGCAAAATTCACTCAGCAGGATGGTAGTTGCAGTTCACAAGAAGCCAACACCTCATTAATTTTCTGCTGTGTATAAAATAAAGGTGTTAATGATATTTAGTCCTTCTTTTGCACCTTCCCTTTGAGGGGCTTGAAAGCATTTTGCAGACACTAATTAGTAATGGGTTGCAATTCCTTGGGAAAACACAGCAAAAACTTAGTCTATACCTAGGGAAACTGAGGAAGAAGGACAAGGCATTTCCTACATTATACCGGGAGCGCAGAAATCGGGAGGTGAATAAGGTGGAGGCACTGCGGG
>VXAY01005673.1:610669-633566 GCA_013399855.1 Oxyruncus cristatus
AGGGGGGGAGTCCGGGGGGGGGGGGGGGTGTGTGTGTGCCGTGAAACAACCAGCCCTGTTTGCTCAGAGCAGGCCAGTGTGGGAACACAGGCAGTACAGGGGGATCTGCAGCCAGTGCCTGAGACAACTGTCCCAGGGTTTGTAGGAGCAGCTTGCAGGACTGTAGGAAATCCTGACCCTTGCTGTCTGCCTCTCTCAGCTTGAACTGTGGTAGCTCTGGCTGCCCTGCTCTGTCAGAAAGCTGGAAGCTGGAAGCAGAGATGAGTAGAACTATTTTGTCTGTTGAAAAACAGGCTGAACTGAGTACCTGCCAGAATGCTTTGCAAGCTCCTCTGCTGAGGGTCAAAGTAGGAAAGAGGAGTGAGGAGGGTACCTCCCTGTCGCTGGCTAGCTGGTGCCTCTCTACAAT
Source organism: Oxyruncus cristatus (assembly GCA_013399855.1). Taxonomy (NCBI): domain Eukaryota; kingdom Metazoa; phylum Chordata; class Aves; order Passeriformes; family Cotingidae; genus Oxyruncus; species Oxyruncus cristatus. The sequence goes on from VXAY01005673.1 coordinate 611,079, forward strand.
TACTTTGCGCAAGCTTTTCTCTTCTCATTGCAAGCTTGTGACTTACAAACATGCCTCTATTTGCTGTGCTACAAACCCAGCATACTCACCTGCAGACAACCAACAGTCAAGTCCCCCTTGTCCTACCCAGCGAAGACACCAAATGGAGGGCTTTTAATTGGAAGAGTTCTGGGAGCAGGGCTGTGCTCTCTGTGTGACCCGACACTGGTCTTTAGGTGAGGCCGCGTGTGCTTGAGGTTAGTTTGACTCCCTACCTTTGCTTCAGCCTGGATATGAGAGGGATGTGTGGATGGGATGCAAACAATGACTCTTTTGTGGCCAGACTGGAGGTTGGTCGTTCTGAGTTTTGCAGGCACAGCCAGTGATTTGTAGGCCAAGCAAACCAATAGCTCATCCCACCTGCATAAAATAGGCAATAGGACTTCATGCTGGTCCCTTGTGTTGTGTCCAGCTGTGGAAACAGTCACACACGTTAGCCATTGAAGTCCACTCCCCTGCTCCTCTCCACTCTCACTGAGCTCTGTTCCTCACTGCCAGCTGGGAGGATTTGTTTCTCCTGCAGAAATATTTCCAGCATTTTAGTCTTGGCTTTCTTGCCTCTGCAGTGAGAGGCTCTGTGTTCCCCACCAGCCCTTTTACGGAGCTCTGCTTCTGCAGGACCTGTTCTCCAGGTGCTCTGCTTGGGCAGCCACTCTGAGACCTAGCATAAGCTCTGCTGTGAAGGACAGTGGGATTTTGGACACAAGGAGAGAGATAGGAAGTAATTTATTTTACCTTTTTTCAGTCTTATCTAAGCACAGTAAAGGAGACCTTTCATGCAAATAAAAGGCTAGCTGTCCTCTATTCAGGTGAGAAGAGATTCTCTTGGAAGAGTCTATTTTCTATTTAGAAAAGTATTTTTCAGTTAACGTTATTAAGGCCTGGTGAATGCATGGCAGCTTCTGTGTGAAATGAGTTTGGCAAGCTCATTTCACATCCTAGACTGCAGGTATAGGTGTCAGAAACCAGGAGCTGTCTCTTGCCTGGCTGTGGTCACTGAAGAGTCCAACAGCCTTTGGGATCTGGGACCTTAAGCACTGGGGCCCAGATCAATTGCAAGACAAGGCAGAGGAAGAGAAGCAGACAGTATTCTTTCTCAGCTTCTCTGGAGACAAATCACAGGCTTTCTGGAGGTTCCAGCTGGACACATTTTTCTGGGGCTACATGAGAAAGCCGAGAAGAGGCATTTCAAGGTTCGACAGGCTCAAGCTGTAGGCAGTGCAGCGACACCATCCTTTGCTACCCATTTTTAGAAAGATTGACTGACTAAGGGTTAATTGCTGATGAAAAGCCTCCCCCAGGCAGCTCTTACCCTAATGTAGCAACAGCATGGCTGCAGTATCCTCTGATCCATTATAGCCTTATCTGGAGTTCTTTATTCATCTTTCTAAAATCCCTTTAATTCATATCTTCCCAGAAGACGATCAACCATATTCTGACTTCATCCTACTTAGCTGTGTATATAATCACTTAAGGTAATCCACAAAAACAGTCCTGATACCTTGCTGCATGGGTTATAAAAAAATATACTTTATTCTCTGTACGAAGAATATTTTTATCTCTTTCTTCCTTTTTCTTTAGGCAGATTAATAATTTCCTGGTTTTATCACAACCCCCTTTGGATGCTGGAGTATTCCCCATGGCTGGTATATACTGCGCTGCTAAATTCAGCTTCGCTTCCAATATTTTAATAGCACTTCATCACAAAGAGTTGGGTTTTATTTGCTATGCATTCTGCTCTTAGTTCCTTCCTATTTTTTCCTTCTGGTGTCACGTGAGTTTGATTTATTCCCTATGGGTGGTCCTGTGATGTGACTTGATGTATCCTTTGACAATATCTGGAAGCAAGAGCTACTGAGTGCAGTTGTGCTTGGTGCATGAGAGTGAGCAAGCATCTGCCACTCACCTGGACCTGCAAGGACACTTTGATTGGTATTTCACCTCGAAGCACCTGGACCCACAGAGCCCTGGATTAGGCACCTCGGCTTTCTGATAGGGAGAGAGAAGGTCCCAGCTAAGCCGGCCTTCCTTTGGGACTCATGCATCCACTTCAGCCTCTGCAATCCTCCCTTGAAAGCAAGAAGCACTGCCCGAAAAACAGCCTCTCCTCACAACAGCTGTCTGCTTCTCACTTGTCCAATGCAAGATTCAGGAGCTCATCAAGCTGTGCTGACAGCTAGGAAGTTCAAAAGAGGAACCACCTGTTCTTCACACATCATGTAGCTAAGCAGTAGAAGTCCTTGCCACAGGGTGTTGTGTGTGCTTAAACTTTACTTATGTTCAAGAGGAAATTGGGTAGGTTCATGGAGAAAGAGCACTGTGAACAGGCCTAGCAGAGGGAAGGAGGCAGGTGCAGGGTTGCCTGGTTGATGTATTGCAGTGCTCTTAGCTGCCCACGGAGCATTAATTGTGGCTTATAGGCCCTGCAGGGATGTTTTAAGGATCTGCATTTTGTGTTCACACATGCTGCTTAATTCACATGTTATTTTTCAGGTCTAAATGCAGATGGTTTTTACCCACTTGCTTCCTTGGTGTGTTGCGCTGCCTAGGTAATATTAATGAAATCTTTTGCATTCCTGGAAGGGAAGATGGTACACCGAGGCAAGACCTGACATCTGATCATCCCTGGGCAGGGAAAGCTGGCCTTTAGCATGAAGGCCTAGGAGATCTGTTACAAATTTTCTCTTTGGGACAGATGGTGAACCACATTCCTCTGCGACACTCGCTCCTTCTGGAAAGAAATGATAATGCAANTGTTACAAATTTTCTCTTTGGGACAGATGGTGAACCACATTCCTCTGCGACACTCGCTCCTTCTGGAAAGAAATGATAATGCAACATGTCTCATGTGGAACCATCAGTGCTGATCTCAGTGAACAGCAGTAAACAAGGCTGAGCTTTTCTGAGGGAGGATAAATACTGCATGCAAAACGGCACAGAAACAAGGCCAGTCTCCTCTGTCAATCCCTTAAAGAACCATTAGCACCCGAGTATTTACTCTCTGATTTGAGAAAAATGTAGGTTTTTTATAACTTAGGCCTTTTAATGAAAATGCTGAAGTTATGGGCGACGTCAAGATGATTAGCTGAAAACCAGCCAACTTTTCTGCCAAGGAAGGATACTTTGGTCAGATTTGCAAGAGATAAAGTAACAGTCTCATCTGGCAGAAAGCATGCTGAATTCTCCTTTCCTCCAGAGGCATTAAGTTTCTTCTTTGGCCTTGGGAACTGACAGATGTCTGAACAATGCAGAGATGGAAATGAAAAGCAATTAAAATCCCTTCTACCAGACCACTGGAATTATCATATGAGAGCATCTCTGCTGTCCCTCAGCCTAGTATCTGTCATCTTTTTCTGCCCAGCACTGAGAGTTGCAGAGAAGGTGGCAGCCACCGTGGTGGACATCCACAGTCTAGAACAGAGCATGTGCCTGGGAGACACCTCCTCTCTCCCCTCCTAGTAAAACATCAGAGGTCCTACACTGGACCTGGAGGAGTTAATATCCCTTCCAGAGAGATTTTATTCTGTCAAATGTGACCATGGATATTTTCATTATTCCTATCAATGGCTTTTTCTCTTCTGAATGCTTCTAAGCCTCTGTTCTTGGTAAAATCACATGGCAGTGAACCTTACAGGTTAAGTATTCATTGTCTAAAAATAGTCTTTCCTTTTATCTGTTCAAAATTCATCACCTTTCACTCTAATTGCATGTCCTCTGTTCTGGTATTATTGGGCAGTCTCTATGAGGGAATCATTTACTTCTGCCTGTCCAGAGGTTATTTTGTACCTATTTTTCCCATCCCTTGTATTCATCTTCTTTCTATATTACCCTACTTCAATCTCCCTATCTCTCCCCATTCAGAGGGCTCTACTGGCTTTTAATTGTTTTTGCTGTGCTCTCTAGTTCTGCTGTGTCATTTTGCAGAGCTGCCACAGGAAAAGCCAGAAGATGGAACTCACTTCTCTCTGTCCAAGGCTTCAATCCCCCAGAGTCAAATAGGGCTGCTCTTGGGGGACACAGTGATAGAGCAGGGACAGCCCATTATCAGGCTTCTGTTCTTTATATCTCATTCTTTATGCACACAAATGCTGTGTTGACACTGGCAACACAGCCCAGACGGCATTTGCCTTATGGACACCCTTTGGGGTGCCACATCTGGCAAGAAAAGGTGCTTTCTGTCAGCATTGCTTGCTTTGCCCCACTTGTGTCTGTCATTAGAGTCCCGCATCATCACGGCTGTGATCCCCCAACACATGGCAAGGCAACAGGCAACTCCAAAATTAAGTTGGCTTCAAAGTCGTGTTGCTGTAGAGACTTTTTTCTAATTGAGTTTCCCTTTATCTGGTCTTTTAAAATGCTTAGCAAATGGAACATTCAGCTTCCTTTACCATAATCATGTGGTTTGAAAACCTACAGGTACAAGAAAACCTGAGACTCTCAGGAAATTGCATGCCACCAGGAAGTGAGGATTTTGGACTCCCCCTTTTCCTATCTGTTGAAGATTTATGGAAGAAAGGTGAAAACTGATAACACAGGCTTAACTGGCTTTCTGAGGTTTCGTCCAGGACTGGTGAACACAGACAGTCTTGTGTGATCTGAAGAGGTGGCAGAGGTGCTCTTGTAATAAAGCTGCATAAAGGAGGAGGAGAATGCTAAAGACTCCTTGCCGCTGTGATCACTTGTTAATTCTATTGCCCATACAGGTGCTGCTACACGTGAAATCACTCACCAGATTGACCACTTTTGTGTTTTAGCAGTTCTTTGAACCTGTTTTTGATCTTCAATAGCTGCTTACATCTTCCTTTTGACTGCTTTGCTTTCAAATGGTGTCAGTCAGCATGAGGAGCATAGATGGAGGCTTTTTGAAAGTCCAAATAAACCACCTCACTTTATCTGCTGTTTTGCTGACATGCACAAAGCATCCTAGAAGCTGTGTGAGACATGAATACTTTTGCTAAAGTAGTGTTGGTTTGTTCCTGTTATATCACCACTGTCATATTGATGTTTTATTCTTTAAGCTTTAATTATCTTTTCAGCTAATTTGCTTGGTTCAGAGTAAGGCTCATTGGTCTGTAATTCCCAGGATCACCACTAATGACAATTTTAAAGATAGGTATGCTTTTACTGTCCTCTAATCCTCCTTCAATACAGTAGCTTATTTTAATGAAATATCGTAAGTATTGGAAGACCTGGATTGAGGCTCTGTGCCTTCCTGATCTCTGGATGAATTGGGTTATTCTGGCACCTGTTCTCTGAGCCTCTCAGTCCTTTGCAATTCCTCTTCCATTTTGCTCAAAAAGGATGATCTTGGTCTAGCCTCATCCTCTTATTCCCCTGTCTCCCAAATATGTGCTGAGAGGGATGCTGAGGAGAGATCACCTTCTTTCCCTGCAGTTTCTTGCTCACTGTAGCAGTTCCCTTTCAGTCCCTTGTAGTTGACTCCTGGCAATGCTTCCTGCTGCTGGCAGTGCCTTGAACAGAGATTTCCCAGCCGTTTTGATCCATGGACTGACAGTTGTGATGCCCTCGTTGTGGTGCAGACCAGTGCCCACCAAATGTAAGGCCTCAGGTGGCCAGCGTGTACTCTTTGCTCCTCTTCACATCCTCAAGGAGAGCACGAAGGCTGTGGGGGGAAACTGCCTTGATGTAAATCTCATTTCTTCAAGGTTGAGTCTCTGCTATCACTTTTGTGGTTCTTTGCGAGGCTTTTGGGGCCAGTATTTCCCTATGTCAGCTCTCCCAGGGCAGCAGAACTGCTGCAGGCTGGTGCCAAGGCAGGACCTGCATTTCAGACAGTGGAAGCAAAGAGGATAAACTGCTTTAAATCACTTTCTGGGTCTTCAGGCTGCTGCAGTCTTGTTTCCTTCTTCCTTCAGTAGTGCTGAGTTCTCACAAGGTGAGGTGATGGGCCCCAGAGAAGAAAAGGCCTTCAGGATATGAAGATTGCAAGGTTTGGTTCCTGACTTGTGAAGGGCTGAAGGGTTTGCTAGGGGTCGAAGCTAGGGGAAAGGCTGGGCTGTGAATGCTCGTAGGGGAAGACAGAATCCTTTCCTCCTGAAGATTCCAGGTGGTCCATGGTACCTTCAAGCCCAGGTGCAGGAGGCTGGAGAAGCTTTGCATGGGCCACATCAGGATCTCACAGAATCTGTAGTTGTCCAGCTTCCCTCAGCGCCTCCAAGAGATGACACCCATGCTCAGGGCCTTACAAATTACTTTAGAGGGGAATAAAGGCTGAAGCAGATCTCAGTAAAACCAGATCCTTTATGAGGCGTAAGGGGAGGCAGGTACATTGCTTTTTCTTTCACCTCCTCCCATGCTGAACTGTTCTTTTCAACTAGGATTGATTTATCTACATAAGAATGACATTTAAGGGCAATCTGTTCACATTTGGTACATAGCAATTTATAATCCATATCTGCACCTTGTTTAATGCTGCTGCTCTAAAGCAAGTCTCTTTATCATCAGCTGGAAGGCTCAGTAAGTGAAATGATACATCTTTGCTCATTAAAAACACAACTCCCTTTCTCCATGATGAGTATGTAGCATAAAACATTTTAGCATCCCATTTGCCTTTCATTTTCTCATACTTGCTATCTGTCAAATGGGTCTTTTGCCTCTTAATATACTGATTTTGTGTGTATGCATCTGCCTTTCAACAGCCTTCTCCATTCCAGTAGGCTGCTATATCAGAAATCACAGATCCAGTGGTGGTTTATGAACAGTGATTCAGATGATCCCTGGCTGAATTTTCTCCTAGCTTTTCCTGGTAATGTCATACCTAGGGACTTTAATGTACGTGTCTGAGACCCGAGTGTGAGTGTGTGTCTGAGTATGACATCTGAACATAAACTCAGTCTTGCTGCCACAATGTAAGCTGTGGTGTCTAACAGCACCCATCGCACCATGATCATCAGCAGTGTCAAACCTCTGTGCCCAAAACCGTCTGGAGATGGGGCAAACGTGGTTTAATACTATCACCTGCTGTGTTCCCCAGGAGGCAACTTGCTGGTCCAACTTGGATTGTCTAATGATTGGGGATGGGATGGAGAGGGCACCACATTGTCAGTGCTGAGCAGGGGTTCGCTGCTCCCATTTCAAGTAGAAGAGATGAAGTAAAGGCAGGCAGCACAGTCTGGAGGGAAATGCCACATAGTGAGCCGTGCATCTCTGCAGGCTGCATTGACAAAGGTAGAATTTATTTGCTGAAATATGGATTCCTTGTGCTGTTTGAGACACCTTGGGGCATCCAGGGTGTTCCCACTGGACCCAGAGCCCCATGAGGAGCAGCCCTGGGAGGCTGGGGGTCCACAGAATCATCATACTAGAGTAGTGGATGGCTTAACTATGTGAAAAACATGTTACCTTGAACTTTTACGCTAGGTTCAGACTGATTTTGAGATGGCAAAATGATTATTAGTATCAAATAGTAAGTGGTCGTAGGCATTGATATAATGACAGAAGGCATTCATAGAATCTCAGGGTATGAACTCAGACAACGGTATCTGAACATCTTCACCCTGCTGCATTGTGTCAAATTGGTTTGGATGTGAAGAAGAAAAGATTAAAAAAAATACATGTTAGAGAGTTCTCAAACTTAAAAAAAAGAGCACTTATGAATGCGAATAGAAATGACCATTTTTGTAGGCACTGAACAAGCATCAGAATATGCTTCTTTGCTCAACAGGATTCTAGTACAGATGGGGGGGAATAAAAACCATAAAATAAAGTCATGTGCTGATATCCTCAGCAAAGTGCCAGATACCTCTTTTATACCCATCCACCTAATGCTTGCACACAGTCAGTGTCCTGAGGACATGTACTGATGACACAACTTCTGGAGAGATGGATTATTGCATAGATACTTTATGGACTTTCTTTCTGTGTGTGCATAGAAAATAATCTGGCAGCAACATGTAAGAAACCTGCCTGGGTAGCTAAGGGACAAATGAGGACAGTGTGTTTAATTTTAACAGTCAATGCTACATGCTGTCCTCATTTGTTCCTCAGCCAAGCTGCTAGCATGTTTTTCTCTTAATTTGATCTACTACTCCTAACCTACTTTATTTCTAGCACAACCTTTCACCACAACAGTTACCCATCTGCCAGCTGCACAGCCTTTCTTAATGCAGGAAATAAAATAAAACAAAACATCTCCTTCTGTGCTGGAGTTCCTGAAAGCCCTAGACCAAACCCGTGGATGATGCCTGTAGGGAAAGCAGCCCTGGTGCCACCTGGGAGAGGCTCTGAGCATCTTGCACCCTCTGGGAACAAGCCAGTGAGGGCTGCTGCCATCTCATTCCCACTCTAGCCCTTCTCAGTTTGGTTTTCAGCTAGAGGCAGCTGTATTGTAGCATCAGCACGTTCTCCCTTTTTAGATGGCCAGCTGAGAGAGAGCATCAGGTACCAGACAGTCAGAGCTATAACATCAGGGTGGAAGCAGACTTCGAATGCTGGATGTGGTCAGTTTGGGTAATTTGCATTTTCAAACTCTGAAAGACTTGCAAGCAAATGACATGCATCTGGCATGGAGCTTTGAGACATCCTTCAAACTGTGAATAACACCTGATTAGAGATTAGCAAAGGTAGTATCTCTAGTTAATAAGGGTGATAAATGTGCTCTGGGCATGTACATGGCCATGTCTGACCTCAGCAATATTTAAAGATTTTGAACATCTTGTGAAGGATGGACAAATTAGCAGAGGTAAATGGAAAAGGTCATACAATGAAACATGAGTTTTGCCCTTGGCAGATCATGACAGAGCAGTCTGCTATCTTTCTTTGAGAAGGCAGCTGCTTTTCTAGACAAAAGATATGTGGGAGGTCTATTTATGCTTGAAATACAATCTTGATTGGATGCCACTGAGAAACCAGTGGAACTGAAGTATACGGAGATCAGTAGAGCTGACAATTGAGTAAAAAACTGACTCAAGAGAAGATGACAGCAGAGCATGTTTCTTAAGAGTGTACTGACTAGGCTTAAGGGTCTGGAAGTGTTTCTTAGGACTGATCTAACATTTTTATGAACAGAAGAATAGGGGTCCTCTGGTAGAATTTTATACTCACAGAAAGATAGCAGACATCAGCAGGACAGAAGAGGATCAGAATATCATGCAGCAGAAATTGGGTTACTTTCAAGACTAGAGCAGTGTAAGGTCTGCTACTACTAATTGCAGTGCCAGAAAGTCTGAGAAACTGTGTGTGAAAACCTCAGCTATGAGCTGGGGGTCTATGTCTTTGAAAGAGTCAAGAAGGCAGAGATCCTGGGTGGTGCTGCTGCATCATGTTGGGTGACAAAAATGGTGGTTGGTTTTTCACCAGTATGTACATGTACCTGAAGGGTAGGTGCAAAGAAAGCAGAGCCAGGCTCATTTCAGTGATGTTAAGTGGCAGGACAAGAGGCAATGGGCACAAACTGAAACACAGGAGGTTCTTGAACATCTGGAAACAATTTTTCACTGTGAGGGTGACCAAGAAGTGGCATAGGATGCCAGAGATCTGGTGGAGTCTCCATTCTTGCAGATGTTTAGAAGCTGTCTGGACACAGCCCAGGGACACCCTTCCAACCCCAGCCTTTCCTGTGAGCCTGTGTGAAAATGATACAGCCAGAAGAAAGGCAAACATAAGTCCTCTCAAACAAGGTATTTCCTGCAAAGCGTGGGAATTACTACTGCCGTCAGAAGGGCTGCTTACAAATAAAAATAGGCTGGAAAAAGGCATCAGAAAGCAGTTCTGCAATGGTTTCTCAGCAGATGCAATGGAGAGGAAAAGCTCCAGTGGGATCTAAGAAGGATTTTGTCAACCTGTAAGAGGAGTACATATGGGCATTTGCTTGCCAGAGGGGACAGAGGATTGGGCTCAGATAGTGCAAATTGCAAGCCTGTATTTTTAAGCTGTCAAGAAGGACGAATCCACCATTTAGGGTATTTCTCCAAATCTGAAGCTTCAGAGAAAGTCCCTTGGTAACAGCAGGCCAGTTTTATATATTCTTTCATTTTCTACATCATAATTTTTAAGCCCTTGCTGAAAGTTCACCTATCCTTGTTGGCTTCCTAAATTAGGAAAAAGTACAAGCCAACTTAAAATACAATCTTCTGTGCTTTTCTAGGTTGTTGTAAGTCTAGGTTTTGGGAAATCAGATGTGTCACTATAATTGGCCTGGGCTGCCTCCCTGATGCTCTCTTCTCCTCGCTGGAGATTTGTGCAGTATTTCCTGTTATTGAGGGATTATCTTTAACAATAATATTCCAAATATATTTAATGGTGCGCTCTGGGAAAATTACTCCATTCAACAGTTTCCCATTTCTGGAACACCTGCTAAGAAATGTAGCGCTTTGAGGGCATGAGCAGTGAGCTCAAGCCCCTCATTCTGCACATTGCAGTATTCCCACTTGGAATTTTCCTTCTCACTCATGGTGGCTCACACCCTTTGTGGGTTGCTCTGCATCCACCTTTGCTCTCCTGGAACTGTCACTAGTCTGCCGGGGGTGGAGGCTGGTGGGGAGAGAGGTGTGCAGGTCCTGTGTCACTTGAAGGTGACAAGAGCAGGAGGAGAGGAGGGTCAGGTCTCTGTGAGCTGACTCCCAGATACAGGCTCTATTGTCCCTCCCCCTGTTTGCTGTGCTTCTGAAAATGCCTGGCATGAACCTCGGTGTTTGCCTTGCAGTGCAGAGCCTCCTGAGCTCCAGCCTGCTGCAGTACTCAGAGTATTAGGGAGACAAGGTTTTGAAGAGAGAAGCTGATTCCAGGAAGGTTGGCACATATCCACCCCAACCTCTGCAATGAACCTTAGGCCAGCCACTGCAGATTGCTAGAAGTTTATAAACACAGCAAAAAAAAAAGAGATGAAATTCAGGTACCTTCATCCAGGCAAGGATGTGATGAGTGTGCCCTAGTACCCAGCCCCACAGTCGGGTGCTGGTCAGTGATACATCTTATTTTGGGCTAATGGAGGAGCTGAGGCACAGACTTAACTGATGTATCTGTCAGCGGAAAAGGATAACTCCTTCTTCTTTTTTTCCTTTGATACGGAGATGTGTATTTTACTGACAGCTTCAGCTGTAAGAGAACAACAGAAAGATGTTTGTGCTAAAAGACCATAATCCGTGACATGCTGGGGATCTGCACCACTCTGCTCTCTGTGTCGTAGATAGCAGTAATGTCACAGTGCATCTCCCAGCCGAACACAAACACCACCACAGCAGCAGCCCAGATGCTGCAGCTCAGAGTAATAATGCCATTGCACTCGGGACTATTACTCAGAGATATTCTCCTTTCTGTGAATACGCTGTGTGCATTCTGGCTTTCCCAGCTGTAGTACAGCTGGTGAGGCAGACTTAGAGAGGCTGAGAGGCTGGCTTTTGGTTCAGCTTTTTGTTCGCTAGGAACACAGAGAAACTGAAAAATGAGAGAGGATCTGGCTTGCATTGCTCCTGACACTAATGACATTTTTTACTGTGGTCAAAGTCGCACCTGGCCAGGCTCACACTGGGGGAGAGATGCATCACCAGGGAGTCCCCTTCGTAACCAGTGCTCAGAGCTTACTCCAGCCTTGCTCTGGGAACCCTGTCAAATCTGGGGGTTGAAGCAGCGGAGACTGAGAGCTGCCATCCTTTCCTGTGCACCACAAGAGCGAAGAGGGTGCAATTCATGAGCCTGGCATTGTTTGCTTTCTGGAAAAAGCTGGAGCTTTTGGGTCTTGTGTTCCTGGGCTAACTTCTTTTTCCTGAGCAAGGACTGACAGTCACATTTGTTGTGCTGGTCCCCCAGTCAGGAAAAAGAGGATAATGAGTCCACTAGCATAAATACTTTATTCCCCTCTTGTTTCCCCCCACTGTTTCCAATTAGCAGAGATCACTCCTGCCTGTGTTGATGGCTGACTTGTTCAAAGTGCTACCCTAATGCCAGCAAGTGACGATAACAGGTCATCCAGTATATCCACCCAGTAATCCGTAGATTCCTCTTCCGTGGACTTGCCCACTATCTGCATTATAAACTCCAGCCTGGGCTGGGAGACTGCCCCAGTGTAGGCAACAGGCTGCTATTATATGCTGGATAATAATATGCTTGAGCCCATACAGGGTCGATCCTGGGTATGAGGGATGTCCCAAGCTTGGTACCTCCCACAGACACTGTAGGTGCTTTAAGCCTGAATTACGAGCAGCACCATGGGCAAAAACACACGGATCATGGAGCCCAAAGGGCTCACGACCCTCACAAATCTCTCAGTGCTTTTCTCACAGCAGGTAATACAGGCTGACTGGAGAGGGAGAAACTACTGAAGGTGCTACCTTCAGATTTCTTTCTGTTTCCCTTGGAAGAGTCCAGCACCAACCAGTGCCAAGAACTGGTCACACTGAGCCCATCAGAAACTCTTCTCATGGAAGCAGGCTAAGCTGCTGCTTCTTAAGATTCAGGAGACTGTAAAGAATATTTCAAGACTCATTGCACCAAAACCTCCCTCGCTTCAGAGCTTTGATACGCAAAATATGGAAACAAACCCAAGCTTCGCCTTTTCTAATTACTGCTCAGTGCTTGAGATGTGTCTCTCACATTTCTGGCTGCCATGGGAAGGTGGTGATGTGGAAAGCTGATGTATATTAAGAGAGTGACGGTTTGGCTCCCTGTTGCTGCTGGCTCTGCTTCTCCGAGAGCCTGCAATACACCCTGAATTTCTGTAGATGCTGCTGCATGCCTGCAGTCTTCCCACAAAGCTTTCCACAGAGGGAAGCCCGCAGGAGCAGAGCATCTGGAGGGAGCTGCACTTTCAGAGGGGTTCCTCTTTCCTCCCTGGGCTCCAGAAAGTGAAGATACAGGTGTGGAGGCTGATCTCTGCTGTCTGACAGCAAGTCTTGAGGAACGAGCTAATTAGGATGGATTGGGATGGGTGCTGAAAGGTCACTGTGGAGTTAAAGGTTTACTGAAAATCATTGCTGGTCTGTGTTGTGTTGCCTGTGCCACTGGGTTCCTCAGCACTGGCCCCACACTGGAGGGTAGGGCCTGGTCTGGAAATATGGCTGTTCCTAATTTCATCCTTCCATCCTGGGGAATCAAAAGGTTTGCAGGTATCATACTCCCCAGTGTGTCCCAGAGCATCTCACAAGTCTGAGTCTGGCCTTCCTCTGCACTGCATGTACCCACCGTCTTGTGTTATGGGAGCCCACTAGCTCCAAAATACAAGGTCTGGGAGCAGAGGGGACCCCTTTTGTACCCTTAGACTGCCGGGGCCTCTGCAAAGTGACGTGCAGAGCTACCAGTTGAAACTCACAGTGTGCAAGCCCACGCACTCCCTGCTGCCCTGGGGTTATTAGCTGAAACCAGGTTAGAGATTGATGTGACTGCTCTTGATTGAGGGCGGCTAGGCAGGAATCAGCTAGGTCCCAGGAACCTGGAGTAAATCCCAGCAGATGGGAAATACTCCTTTGTGACAGATGCAAGACCTTAGAAGCAAGGAAACTTCAAAAACGATTACCCTGAGATGTGATCTGTGCCAGGCACACACAGAGTGGCTGGAAAGACTCTTGCATCAGTGCCCTCAGTGCCATGTATCATGGGGCTCCTCAGCCCCACAGGATGGACACAGTGGGTTGAGAGAAGTGAGGAGGGAGCAGGGTAGCAGGCTTGCAGCTAGGGAGGGATTTAGGCTGCTGCACAGCCCTTCTCCCCTCCTACCACCTGCAGCAAGCAATGCATGGGATTATGGAGGTGCTGGAGCTCTGCCTCCTTCTTCTTCTATGCCCCTCTCAAGTAAGTCCACCTTGTTGTATTAAGGCAAGTCTCTAATTTGCAAACACAGGAGAAATTTCTCCTGGGAGAAATTACTTACTCTGGTTTAAGAAAGCAGACAGAGAAACATAGTGATGGGTTTAAAGAAACAGCCCTGACTGCAAAAAACCTAGGCAGATCTGGAATAGAGAACTGAGATATTCACATCAAACCTGACCATGATCTGCTGGGGCTGATCTACAGTGTATGATAGGTTTGGCGTGAGTATTTGGCATGTTCGTTTGTAGGTGTTCCTTCTTTTCAATATTTATGTCCTGAAATGAAAGGTATGATATTTTGGGGAAGCTGGCAAGTCACTGATTGTCACTCTCCTGAAGTGGGAATAGAGCTGTAAGCCATGAGCTGAGCCTGGTGGTGCTCAGAATAATCAGAGGCAACTGCACTGGGTATGCTGTTAAAAAACGATGGCCATGTCCTAGAATTATAGTAGACAAAGGTGTTAGTGTTAAGTGAAGTATCTGGCAAGGGTACGGATGGAGGGGTTAGTTATGTCCATGTGTCAGAACAGCCAACCCTGACTGCCTGAGGGGGAGTATCCATGTGTTGAAAGGAGTGCCAGTAGTTACAAGGCCCAAGGAGTTGGCAGTGCCACCTGTAGCAAGCAGGGAATGGAAGAAATGCACCCCTCTGCCCTCCTCCGTGTGGCTGTCTCAGTCCTTTTCTCCCTGCCAGTGGAGTAAGTCATGGATGTCCTGACAAGTACAACAGAGACCACGGGGCTGTCAGGCTGGGCTGCCCAAGGCAGAACTTGGCTTGTTTGATAAACTTGCCACTTGTTGTGGTTTGACCCTATCTGGCAACTAAAGACCACACAGTTGCTTGCTCAGTCCCAGCCCCTCAGTGGGATAGGGGGAGAATTGGAAAAAAAAGTGAAATTTGTGCATTGAAGTAAAAGCTATTTAATAGGACAGAAAAGGAAGGGGGGAAAATAATCATAAAGTAATTAGAATATACAAAACAAGTATGCACAATGCAATTGCATCACCCACTGACTGATGACAAGCCAGTACCCAAGCAGTGGCCCCCAGAGAGCTTTCCTCATAGTTCATATACTGAGCATGATGTCATAATATCCTTTTGGACATTTAGGGTCAGCTGTCCTGGCTTCTTGTGCCCCTAAACCTCCTTACTGGTGGGGTGGGGTGAGATGCTGAAAAGCCCTTGACTCTGTATAAACACTGCTTAGGAACACCTAAAACATCAGCGTGTTGACAATATTATTCTCATCCCAAATCCGAAGCACAGCACTGTACCAGTAACTAGGAAGAAAATTACCTCTATCCCAGCTGAAACCAGAACACACCTCTGCCTCAAATCACATCCGGGAGCATGTGCTTGTCCTGCCTGCCCTAGGCTTACCAGGATGAGGGGCTCCCATGGAGACTGAAATGCAGGAGCAACCAGCAGAGCAGAGCTGATGGCTGCTGTGGAGGAGGCACAACAGGGTGTTCATGCCCTGCCTATGTTCATATCCCATGCAGGTGTGCAGGATCCAGACAAATGCCCATCCAGCTCAGCATCTCAGCAGCTGGTTGTGTGTGCTTGGGATAAATGTCAGAAAAAAAGTGAGCAGTGCAGCCTCTCCAAAAAATACCCTCATCTCCCAGAGCTTTGCAGTTCAGGGACCAAAGCTTCTTGTTTAAGATAAGACACCAGTAGGTTTGTTCTCCTTGACTTTGGTCCACTGCCTTTTGCATCCATATTGATTTGAGCATCCCCACCACCCCATGGCAAGGAGTCCCACAGCTTAACAAAGCATAGCATGAAGAACCACCATTTCTTGTTTGCTTCAGACCAGCCACTTCTTACATTCATTTGATGCTCCCCACCCTATTTCTGGTATAAGAAGAGAGAGGAAATATCTCTGCCTTTGGCAAATGCACTGAAATCTGCTTGGCTAAACCTAGACCCTGGCAAGTCTAAGGGCACGCTTAGACTATATCCATCTTACAGGCTGTAGATTGCCCATCACTTTTAGGATTTTCACATTAGCTGGACTCAGATGTCACCCTACAGCTTATCTTTAGCAAGAAGAAGGAGACATCACCGGGTACATCTGCTCTCATGAAATGCCAGAGTCGAGGCACAGGCTGCTCAAGAGGTCTTTGCTCTGCGGGCAGAGTTTGAAGCAGGTCAGGGCAAGATCACAGATGTGATGAAATCTTGGTATTGCAGCCCCCATGCCCCTGAAGGCTCCCTGTTTGAGTGGCACCTGGCAAGCAGATAGGATCCCTGCCTGGATATGCCACTCATAGGACTTGAATACCTCATCCCGGGCAGAGTATGAGGCAGAGATAAGCCCATTCTCATTGGCATCTGCATCAGGGGAGAGATAAGGCAGTCAGCTGATGGGACTCAGCCACTTTCTGAAGGGCTGTGGGTGGGTGGGAAGCATCCTTGTCCTGCTCCCTGAGCGGCAGCAGCAGCAGCTCATCCCTCCCGGAGTCTCCTGTCCTTTCAGCCTTAGCCCTGCACACAAAGGGAGGCTGCTTTGCACACCAGCAGGAGCGAGCCTGGGCTTTGAGCAGAACAATCGCCCCTTTCACTGCTTTCAGCTGCCTTGCTCCACTCTGCAATCCCATGCCCAGGGACTCACTCAGTCTTGGGAGCCTGGGGATGGGGAGCCCTTGGCCTGGAGACCTGCTACCCTTATTTGAAGCAGGTGCTTGGCTCCTTTCAGGTAGGCAGTTCTTTCTGCCAAGATCTGCAGCACTGAAATGGTGACACAGCTATTGTAGCAGCTGAGGGAGAAATCTTGGCCCCATGCATGGACATGGTTTTCAGGTGTGGCATTATCTGTCCTCACCTGCACATCCCTGTGCTGGCACCCAGAGGGGCAACAGCTCTCAGCAGTCCTGTTGAGCCCGATGGTTTGATCTGACTATTGCCCTGTCTCTTTGGGTGCCAATATCTGGCACCCCTTTTTGGGAACCGTGCACTTGGATCACCATTCCCTATCCCTTCACTCTTCAGAGATAGAGAATGGTGATCCAACTCCTCTCCTTGGCCAGTCTGTGAGGTGACAGCTCAGCTGAGAAGCATTGATGCTCAGGACAACTGGCCATTCACCCTTTTTTTCCTTTTCTCTGACACGTATTTCAGGGCCTCCAGTCATTCATCTCCCTCCAACATGTTTTAGAGGTTTGCCCTTATTTTGGATAGTTCCCCAGAATACCCTTGCTTCAGAGAGGTGCACTGGGGAGTGAGGGAGGCAGGGGAGCACTTGGTACCAGCATCAGTCAGGCTGCTGGGCAGGCAGGCCTTGGCAGAGAAAAGTGGTAGAATATATGTACACATTTTATATCTATATATCTATATCTATCTATATTTTTTTTTAAAAAAGGAATACGTTAGGTTCTCTAAATCCTATTTGGAAATCTGCTTTGTCAAAGGCCAGCCCTACCCCCCAGAGTCTGCTCCTTTCAGTTTCTTTGTGCTTCTGAGCAATCTGCTCCTACACATGTTAAGAAGCACTTAGCAAGAAACTAAAAGCCTCAGAAAAGGAATAACCTAAGGATTTAATAAACTGCAAATGAAATTATATAAAAAAATTTCCCAGGCAGTTGAGTTTTCACTGATTAAGAAAATACAATTTCCTGTAATTAAATCTTAACAAGAAATGTTATTAAAAACACTCTGTCCCGGCTTTTGTAATAATTGCCCATTCCCCCAGAACAGTAAACAAAATTAGAGTCTGCAACACACACTGTAATCCATGTGTCATTTTGATCAAATTTACCTTAATAACTTTATCTGAAGAGAAAAGTTGAATCACAGTGTCTGAAATGGAAACCCCTGCATGACAAATGTGACATGTGGCTGCTTCTGGGGCTGGGGCAGGGGCCAGCCAGGATTGGTGATGCTGCCAGGGTGGTCTGCCCTTGCATGGGCTCCCTGCTGCAGCACCCTGAACCCCCGGGATAAATGGGCTTGGTGCTCCTCTCCGGGTCATGGGGCATACACCCTCCTCATGGCTCTAACCCTCAGCATCTCCATCCAAAACTTCCTTGGTGTCCCAGAACCCCACAGTGGTGTCTCAATTCTCCCTCCTGGGAAGGCCTGCTCTGCAAGGGTGATTTGTTCCCATCCGTGGTTTCAGCTCCTTCCCACGATGTGTCTTGTGCCTGGTGAAGCCCTCCTGGTGCTTTCTTTCACACGTGACACCACTGCCACATGCATTTTAGAGGTGGTGTGGGACTTCATGCCAACATGTCCTTGTCCCCTTCTTCTTAGGTCTGACTGCCAGGGGGTCTGGCTGTGCAGCCTTGCTCATGCTGCTTGACTCCCCTTCCCTCTCTTTGCCTGTGGCTGCAGCCTGCTGGACTGTTTCTACCCCCTTACAGCAGTAGCTCCCTTCTTCCAGCCCTCAGCTATGCTCCTGCTTTCCATCTCCCCAGGACTCTCCCAGCACTGTCTGGCCCTGGCTGCAGGCAGAAGAGAGGTTTTTATCCCTGCCTAGTGGCTCTCTCCAGCACGGCTGACAAGGTGTCATGCATTTCCCCTATGATCCCCTCCCAAACTCCAGGGCTGGAAATGAAAGTCAAGCGGAGCGCAGCGTGGGGAGCGCTGGCACATCCTTTCCAGGCAGCAGAGACTAACTGGGGGCTCTGTCAGCTGGCTGACAATTTCCAGCCTAACCTGAAATCAGTCTGACAGCAGCTGGGCAACCCACTCACCTGGGGGGTAATTTTTAAAGCTGGTAATTGGCTGTCATTGCTGTTGTGTCAGGCTATGCCTCTCGCCCTCCAGCAAAGCCTGGGAAATGGATGAGGAACCTGCTTGCACAGAGGCGAAGGTTTCTCATGTGTGCCAGGGCAGCCCCAGGTAGAGGTGGGGAAGTGGCTGCATGAGCTCGGCAGGGCTGGATGCTCCTGCTCTGCATCTGGCAGTGCTGGGGAAAAATACAGCTCCTGCTATGACAAAGAGCTGTTTGCGGCCAATGGACCTTGTGAGCAGCTCGCCACAGAGGACTGCTAGCAGATTTTTTTAGAAAGGGCAGAAAGAGTTGGAAAGTGCTGGTCTAGTACCAAAAGGAGGGGTATGGGCTTGGATTCAGACCGGTCATGTTTCAGATACTGTTCCCAGCCACAGGAAGAGGCTGATTTCTCTTGGAAATGTTGTCTGGATGTGCTACAGGGCTGAAGAGCCTTTGCCATCAGTGGCACAGCATAGCACTGAGCAAAACCTGGATCCAGCATCTGCATGGACTTCTAACGTTTCAGTGGTTGCTTACATGACTAGATGGAGGTGAGTGTAGAAACTGGGAAGGTTTGAGGGGAGCAGAGAAGCTTTTGAAATACTATGCCATTTTTTGTCAAAAGCAAAACATCTGGCCACGCTGCACAGTTTTGTTCACTAGGACATCACATTTTTCCACCCAGCTTTGTTGCGCCTTTGAGCTGTACTTGAAGAACCTGCTGTCTTTGTTCACCTCCAGTGATCCAGCTTCCCAGCTACATGCACCCCAGCCCTTGTGCCTTGTACGAGACCCTGTAAACACATGCAGGCTCTTCTTGTTATATTGTAAATGTTGGCCAACCCACGCAGAGAGAACTTGGCTTCTCAAGGAGAATCTGAAGCCTGAACTATGAATGCTGCAGTGGTCTCTACTTACAAGGAAGCACAGGTTCAAGCCAGAAAGACCAGTTGTGCTCTGTCTCCTGGCCCTGTCAGTAGGTACCTGGCTGTGAGAAGACAGATCCTGCCAAGGAGTTGCTGGCCAGCCAGCATGGCAAATAGGCAGAACATAAATGGTGGAATGCCTCTATCTATCTGTTTATCTAGCTACTTACCTACCTATTTTTCACTCCAACTTTCCTTCTTCTACAGTTACACCAATCCATCCATCTCTCTCTAACAGAGAAATGCCCCATTACACTGTTTGATGGTAGCATCTCTCTCTCTGAGCACTGTTTCTGTAGGGGCAAATCATTACAGTATTATGGCATTACCTGCGTACAAAAGAAAAGGCTCAGAAAAGGCTCTGCACCTGTGAAATATGTTTTTCTAGCTCTGGAAACCTCCAGATAAATATACAGCAGATGCCATCTCTCTAAACAAGGGCTTCTTGAAGAAACTAAGTTATTTGCTGTACAGGATCCAGCAGTCCCGCTAGCCTGAAAAGACGCATGCTCTCACTGGATTGAGTCCTGCATTATTTCAGGGAGGTGGCAGGGCAGATTCCACAGTCCACATACTCCATCAATGCATTTTGCTGGCCAATTTCTTATCTGTCAGAGTCTAAAATGCCTGCTGCTGTCAGAGTGTTTGAACAAACTGCCAAGTCCTCGCTCTGTGTCCCACTGCTGGCATCTGTTGCTTGTTCTGGCAATAAACCAGTTTATACTGTCACGATCCAACCCAACGGTTCTCCTGAGTCAGTGCAGGATGGCTCAGGAAGGCAGTTTCCTTTTCATAAGGTTTTTATTAAAAACAACATTGGAGAAAGGAGTTTCTGTGCTGAGATGGTGGAAGCAGCTGGGGGATTGTTTTTTTCCAGCACATCATGCAGCTGGTATTTTATGTGCAGCCTTCCTGCAGGGGATGGCCTTGATTCTTCTCTTTCTTCCGCAGGTGTAAATGAGGAGTCTTTTTAGTGGAGTTACCCTGCTGTGAAGCAGGTGTAAGCAAGAGGAAAATCAAGCCCATCTAAAAAGAATTGGCAAAGTTAAAGTCTTTGGAAGCATGTCGGAGATTGCTGCTTCAGTAGGTACTTGAGGAATATTCTCTGTCAACCCAGGCAGTGGGGCCACTGGCAATAGAAACCAAGTTTAAATAAAAACTTCCTCAGCTATTCAGTGGAAAGCAAGGCTATGGCAGGGCTAGGCTTAAAATACAGGGACAGTCCCTGTGGGAATCTGCTTACTTCTCAGGGAAGGGCTCTGTGCAACCAAGCAGCTCTGATGAGAAACTGGAGCATCCTGAGGCTGGTTTGAGCACCAAGTAGCATTTGAAAACAGGCAGTTCTGAACTTTCCAGCATAGGAGAAATTATTTCAAAAGAACCAGTGTCACGAGTGAATCAGACACGCTGCTTTGAAACAGAGCTTCTTGTGGGATCTCAGAACCTTAAATCTGTTGGGAGTTGAGTAGTTTCATGCTTGATATGTCCACGGCACAGTCTTTAGCTGTGAGCCCTCGGGGTACAGAAGGATGTGTCAGACCCTTGTCTGGAAGTTGTGGTTGAAGGGACTGGGAAAAGTTTGTTCGGATCAAAATCAGTTTGGAGTTTTCTCCTATATTACCTGCTAGAATTCCAGCTCAGGGGAATGAGATTCTCCTGGTATTTCACCTTGTGCCTTTGTCTTTTGGAAGTCTGGCCTCTTGCCCGCTGGCGGAAGTGAGTGGAAGCCTATCTAGCTCCAGCCACTGGAATATGGGGGGTTATCTCTAGCAAAGGAAGGAGAGGCGTACAGCTGGGCCCTGGATGGGTTATGAAAGCTGAAAGGTTAACTCTGAGACCTCAGGTAGCACTTGTGAGGAAGGCAGCTACTATACCTTGTGTGCACTGTGCCTTTGCTGGAGAAGCCTACTGCTCCCCAGCTGCCCTGGCCTACAACCCCCAGCGCTCATGCCGTGATTAAACAGGACAGTGACCATCTAAAATCTCGCCCAGCTAGAGAACCCACTCTTGCAGACCCATCGCTGGCAGATGTAGTCAAACCAGAGCTGTGCTGATACAAAGCTCTAACATCAGAGATGTTTATCCATCTGGAGACTGTCACACTGATTTCAGCACTGAGGGTGTTTAACACCACTGCTGTGGTCCTGCCCAGCAGTGCACAGGCTTCCTGCTTTACGTTTTTCCCCTGGCCCTGCAAATAACTGGTGCCCGAGGTCATTTGGCTTACCTCCAAACTTCAGCATCCATTGCTCCTCCTTATTCTAAGCAACAGTCCCCTCTTGCCTCCACCTCCTCTAGGGAGGGAGCAGCATGACATGATTAAAAGCAGAAGGCTGTAAGGAAAGGTGGCTTTTCTGTAATAGTAGATACAAACAAAAAAACCCAAAGAGATTGTGTGCCTGGCTAAGTTTCATTAAGATTTTGAGCTTTTGGCTGATGACAGGTGTTGGGTTAAATCACCCAGGCCATGTTTTATAGTCATTAAAAAAAACCCGCAAAGATAAAAAAGTGAGAGATCGTAAGCCATTTTCAGGATTTCTTCTCCCTTTGTGTCACTGCAAAATTTTAATTATCTTGCTCTGCACTTTGCACTGATCTTTGGATGTTAAGACTGAGACCTTAAGCTAGGGATCATGCTCTAATTTGGCATCACTGTTGCATAGTAATATAGCTCCCTTGGCACTTTTTGCAAACATTGAATTCTTCTAAATGCTGCACTGGCTGTCGGGGGAGCAGAGCTCTCTGCTTTGGCTATGGCTCTTTTGAACACTATCCCTGGATCCCTCCCTGCCCTAGAAGACCATGTCATCAAAGTGACATTCTTCAAAGTCAACCTGCCCTGCAGATGTATGCATGCAATTAGTAACCTTCTTACCCACCTTCATTTTTGTTATCAACCCTTCCTTCCCTTTGAAAACCCCTCAGGAATGATCCCTCTGTGATCTTTATCATCCATCAGTGGCCCAGAGATCCATACAGTCAGAAGGAATATGAAAATAGTCTGTCTTTCTCTCAGTGCACCCAATGCAGTGAAGATCTGCGGGG
>VXAY01005674.1:4049-41407 GCA_013399855.1 Oxyruncus cristatus
TCCTTCATGAGCTGCAGGAGGGTCTCCTCACTCCAAATAATCTTCCACAGGTGGCAGGGGGTTTAGTTTTTAAGTCTTTTCTCCTGCTGGAGGGGGAGAAGGGGCCTCTCCTCCCCGCTTCTACCACACTGACCTTGGAGGCTACATCTACTATCTCTTGTTCTCCTCCACTCTCCTCCGGGCTGGAATTTCTTCTGTGCAATAGGCTTCTCTTCCGTTTTTTCTTAAATATGTCATTCACAGAGGTTACTAAAACTTGTGAGTGCCTTTGCTCTGGAAATCTACCTGGAATTAACTATTTTTCAGCCCTGAGGTGGGGACTGGTAAACCCATGACACCTGTTCAAGCAGTGGTTTTACAGGAAATTTTTTAAGGTGTATATTGAATGAGAATTACCAACTCGTGGTTCTGTCAGGAAAAAAAACAGACAAAACTTTTTCAAAGATGCACTAAAAAAGCCACGAAACAGTTATTTTGTACTAATAAGAATTCAGACAGAAATTTGAGTTTAGTTTTCATTACCTCAAGTCCATGAGAAAAATATGGAAATAAAGGAGTGCCTGAAAAAGAGAAAGAGTACTAAAAGACTTTGTAAATGTAGACTATTGGAAAGCTGCTGAGAGGACTGAGTGTATTTCACCTAGAAAAAAAAGATTTATCAGTCCCCCCCTTATTTTGAAGATTGGTTACTAACAGGATAGTAATCAATCACTGTCCATGGAAGAGGAACAATAAGAAAACTGCTCAATAAAGTAAAAGCAACCAGGAAGGAAGTTGTACTTTATAAACAGCTTTCTACAAGTAACTCTGGAAGTGGCTGTCTAGGTATATTGGGCAACATCTACAGAAAATCTTACTCCTTGTGACTTAAAATCCAGTGCCTAACAATCACCAGCCATCTGGGAGAACTGAATTCACAGTTCTCAGCACTAGTACAAGCAGAGTCAAGTGTGATGTCATCCTTTCAGTCTGTGTGAGAAAAAGGTCTAGGTCTAGCTGGTCCTTTCTGAATTGCCCTGTAATAGGCATTGGAAAAGCACATAAACAGGTTTTGGATCTTCTTTGATGTAAATATTCTTCACCAAGATACTTAGAAAGGGAAATAAATGTGTTGACTCAATTAAGCAATCTCCTGTTTCAAGAGACCTGAGTGTTTTCCAAATTATTGAGTATAATCTTGCTTTGTTGTTTAAATAGACAAAAATCCATTACAGTTGTTTTCGCCCTAGTTTGTTTTCACTCATGAGGTTAGTTTCATTCTAAATACTTCATAATTCATCAAAGATGAATTTATGTCTGACTGCAAGTATATTTCTATCTGTGTGAGACAAAAAGCAAATTACAGTTCATGTGTCTACTCCCAGTCAAGGTAATCAGAATAGCATTCAGAAGAAGGAAAATTGTCTCAGTTCTAGTCTGAGAAGCAATTTTCTGCAAACTGTTTGCAATACCAAATGCCAGTTTCTGATGGGCAGTTAGTTATTACTACCAGGACTTGATTTTTTCTGGGAATTCTTTTGGGTGTTTTTCATCAGATGTTGATAACTAGCATCACAATTTTGAATACAGCGATTCAGAAGAAAACACTAAACAGTTTCTTTGACCTCTGTTGTGCTGTGAACTGGCCATAACAGCTGCTGAACCTTTCCATTGGAGCCATAACAAGAGAGCTGTAAAAAAATTCAAGTATGTAGTACAGTGGAAGGGAAGCAGTGACTGATTGAGAGTGATGCTGATGTAAAAGCCACGATGGATATTAAGTATGTGTGCAAGTGTATATTTAGGTCTCTTTAAAATTCTGCAAAAAGCTATAGCTTGGAACAACTGCAGTTATGGAGATTTTCTTAGTCCCAGGAGTCATTGCATGCAGATGAAAAATTACACAACAGAGAAAGAAACAGTTTTGGAGAGAAATTTTGTGCCTTTAAAGGAATTCAAGAGCAAGGGATAAAGAAACAGAAATTATCTAGGAAACAGAGTTAGGGGTTTTTTTCACTCAGTTCATGCTGGCACAAACTGTAAAGCTATCAAATAATAAATACTTCTATTTATTAATTACAAGTTAGATTTGATATCATACCAAGTACTGTAGGAAGCACAGTTCCTAAAAGTCTTTGTAGCATCTGCCAGTTTTCCTTCCCTCTCCCCTCCTAAAAAAAAGACAATGAAATCTCACTGCTTGAAGTCTTTCCCAAGACCCCAGGAAATCACTGATGCGGTTACAGATACTTATATCCCTCTCCAGTTACCACTTACCTCAGCAAAGGTAGTGCGTTTCAAATGAGTTTGCAGTAGTTACCCTTTACCCAGCAGAATTACGTTAGGAAGCCTGCTTAGCTGGAGGATAGATATTTCCTGCTAATGATTATTGCACATGCTCCTGTTTTGACAAAGCAAGATCACCCGTTTCTGACAAGTAAATGTAAATGTCAATGTGCAATTTCCTATGTTAAGCTCTTGTCTGTGCACAATTCTTAATACCCCAACCCTGACGGAGAAACAAGGAGGATCTACGCAAACTGCCATCAGAGCCCTGCAGCTGTTCTTGTCTGATCATTCTATCTTGGCATCAGCCCATTGTTACAGATTTCTAACTGAGGGTGGTGGGCAGTCCACTATGCACAAGGTTTTTCTCCAGTGGCCAGTCTGAGTAGAACATGACAAAATTACAGCTTGCATAGTTCTCAAAATCTGTGGAAGTCAGGCTGGGCCAAGTATTTATTCTGGATGCCACTATATTTCAAGACATGTGATAATAGCTTTTCCAGCAGAAATAAAGTACATCTCTAATGAATCCCACAGTGCTGATCACACAATAACTCAGCACAACACTCAGTTATATGATCAGCATCACCCAAGTACAGTAGTTAATTCTGAAGAAGAGAAAACCGAAAAAAAAGAGAAGTACATTCCATCTTCCGAACTCCATGGAAAGATAGCACATTTGAATAATAGTTTTAATTAAATTATGTGAGTTTAGTAAGATTAGGCTGCTTCGGGGAAGAAAAAGCACTCTTCAAGGTTTTTCAAATGCTTTCTTTCCTTTTTTTCCTAAAGAGTGGGTTTAGCTATGCAATATCCTAAAGTACTCTACTTCCTAAAATTATCAATCTAATAAACTTTATTCATTTCCATTAATAATGTGACATTTGAGAGAGGTAGGTTGTAATCAAATGGTTAAAATAAATGAAACAAAACTTTGTTTTTTAGCTTGAAAACTTAAAATCTGGCAGCATCTGGTTATGTACCATGTATCTCTGGACACCGTTTTACCTATATTGCTATTAATATTCTTTCACACAAATAATTCTCTACTTCAAGGTTTTTATTACAAACTTAAAAAAGTTTAAGTTTTGATTCCAAAAAGCAAACTATAGGAAATGGTTTTTCAGACAGGAGTGATATTGCAGGCAAGAAAATTTACAAATTGGGAAAAAGCCATGAACATGATTAAGGGCCTAGAGAATCTCTCATATGTGGAGAGGCTGAGAGAGCTAGGACTATTCAGCATGAAGAAAAAAAGGGCTTGGGGGATCTTATCAGTTCTTCAAAGTTCCTGGGGAATCTGACTGTTCTGCCAGTATGGGAATTTCCAAAGATATGAGCAAAGTCTTTCTGGTACAAACAAACACTTTGAGTCAAAGAATGTGCTTCAGAATCATAGAATCATAAATACTGGAAATACCTCCAAGATTATCAAGTCCAACCTTTGATGGAATACCACCACGTCCACTAAAACATGTCACAAAGTACCATGTCTACTCATTTTTTGAACACTTCCGTAGATGCTGACCACCAATTCCCTAGGGAGACTCTTCCAATGCTCAATCACTCTTTCAGTGAAGAAATTTTTCCTGATATCCAACCTGAACCTCGCCTGGTACAACTTGAGGCCTTGTCTTATTGTTAGTTGCCTAGTAGAATACTGCCCTTTTATTACATCACTTTTAGATCTGACCTATAAGAGTTCATCTAATATCAAGAAATGAAAAAAAAAAAAAAAAAATAGGAGGAAAATCTATTAAAAATATTTTGTTAATTAAAATTTTGAAGAGTTTTCATCTGACTGCAGAAACTTTCCTATTTGAGTGTCAATGAGCAGCGGAATGTTTCAGGTCTACTTGCAAGCAGAAACAGTAGAACTAATACATGCAAGATTCACAATTACTTAATATCACACAGTATCTTCTGCAGAAAATTCATATATTTGCAATTTACATGCTATTGATTAGCTTCATAGATCATCCGATTAAGAGAGAGAGAAGACACTACATTGAGCAACCATGCACCAGCTGAGCTAAAGAAAGATCACTAACAATCTAAACAGGAAGAATTATTTTCATGAGAAACACTGCAGTAATTTTAAAACAAAAATTAATTTTAATTTAGAAAACTTTAATAGATGTTCTATATGCTGGCCAAAAGTACTGACTTTGACCTTAAACATAGGAAAACAAATAAAATCAGAAGAACGAAGGTAATAATGTACAGGAAATATTGATGCTGAAGCACAAATGAACACAGTTAAAGGACAAAACACTGGTAATTTCTCTTGACAAATTCAAAGTTTTATGGATTTCAGAATTAAAATGTTCCTCTCCACTGAAAATCTTCTGTTGAAAACTTTGCATCTTTTCTATGTTCATCACACTGGAGCAGTGAAAAGAGTATGGGAAAGGGATGAAGAAATTTGACAAAGAAAATGGCTCTTTTGGCAGGGACACAAAGAATACAATTAAATTTGCAATAGCAAACCAAGCAGTAAGCTCACTTGAAAA
Source organism: Oxyruncus cristatus (assembly GCA_013399855.1). Classification (NCBI taxonomy): domain Eukaryota; kingdom Metazoa; phylum Chordata; class Aves; order Passeriformes; family Cotingidae; genus Oxyruncus; species Oxyruncus cristatus. The sequence continues at coordinate 8,828 of VXAY01005674.1, forward strand.
CTGCAGAACTCCTTAAAGTAAAAAATGGAAATAGACAGGGGCTAATTTGGGAACATATGCTGGCCCTACAGATAAGATTTCCCCCTCCCCCCGCCTCCTTCCTCTACCCTTATTTTGCACTGCCTCTTTTCCCTTCCTCTCATTTTAATAGAATTATATATATCTGGAAATAACCTTAAATCAAGGGCCATAATGAGGCTTCAGAGGCATGGAGAAACTGTTTGGTAAAGAGCTTAGTCTGTAGGATGATGATTCTCTCCATCAGACTTTTATTAAAGCATGAGAACCAGCGTGACCTCCGTCAAGGCAAGCAAAATCAGTGTTACAACAGAAAGATGAATCAGAAAACAATGTCCATTTTTATTGTTTGGGTTTCTTCCCCACACTTCTTCCTGTTTGAATACCTTCATGGAAAATCAATATTTTGTAAAATGCCTACATATTATATTTTAACTTACAAGTGCCAAATTTTATGGACTTTTGCCATGGGACCTGGGGGGATCTGCTTGTCAGTTTGGATGTATTGTAGCAAAGCAGGATGATGTTTGCCAACAACAGAAACAGTAGGAACACCAGACTAGAAAAAACAGTAAAGGACATATAGGTGATATACTGAGAAAATTTTCTCTCTGTGTGAACAGAAAAATATTTGGACAGGTTGACTGGGGAATTCATAGGCAAGTGCTTGGAGTTTCTTAGATTAAGATCCGTTGAAAGATGAAGGGGGACTTTTTAGTAGGCATGTAGTTGAAGGACAAGTGGGAATGGCTTTAAGTTGAGGGAGGGTAGGTTTAGATTAGTAATCAGTAAGAAATTATTGTGAGGGTAGTGAGGCACTGGAACAGGTTGCCCAGAGAAGTTGTGGATGTCCATCCCTGGAGGTGTGCAAGGTTGGATGGGGCTTTGAGCAGCCTTGTGTAGTGGAAGATGATCTGTAAGGTCACTTCCAACCCAAACCATTAATGATTCTAATTTGAACAATATTTCAAAACTACTCTCACAGTACTCCCAATTCAAATTGATGATTGCTTGTTCTCTGATGTTTCATTTTGATCCTGGTAGTGTAACTCCGTGCTTAAATGTTAGTGCATGCAGTACACTCTATGATCTTAAAGCCCTTTTCCAGACTAAACGATTCTAAGATCCCCTTGTGACTCCATCTTGATAGCAAACTCCTAGAGCTTGTTTCTGCCTTGATATTGTGTGCAGCCTCATCAAGAAATCCTGAATTATCTTGTCTCACAAGATACAGTAAGTTCAATCTCTTCTTACCTCTTGCCATTGAGATGTCCATGCCTATACATTTCTAGCAAAGTAAGAAGAAGGGTATTTCCTGGGACACATGACAGTGAAGCCATGAGAAAAACTTTAAAGGCAACCACTAACCTCTCAGTTGTATTTCCAACACATAAGTATGCTCTGAGAACCTTAAACCAAAATTTCCCCAATATATCACCGCAGTGAATACCTGCACATGTGATGGCATCCGGTGAACAAGATGAAATTATCTTGTAAGGTCAAGCTCTCCTCAATACACTGCACACGCTTCCAGAGGAGTAGCTTTTGATATGCCATGAAGCCACAGGGACAGGTATGTCACAGTCATTACATAAGACACTTTACATTACTGTTGTCCTCAGAATATGAATCAAGAAAGTCTTTGTCCATGGTAACAGCTGTGGGGAGATGTGTCTGGTAAATACTAAGATACTCCAGTGAATGGTAGGATTATCCATCCCTGTGTAGTAAGCCTTTCAGACTTTTGCTGGCTAAATGCCACATACATCTACATACACTATAGATGCAGATATTTGACAGGTTGTTAATTTTTCACCATCTAGGTGATCAGCTATCTACCACTACCCTTCAAGTAATGATGCTCACACACTTCTCAGTACAGACGGAAATGTGATTGATCAATGCAGTTCAAAAACTGGGTTCAATAACTGGTTCCTGAAATAAACACCTTAAAGACCTCTAGCTCTCTCTGGTCGTTCCAAGCGTGCAGCATTCCCTCGATCCCTGAAGCGGAGAAAGGAATTTAAAGAGGAAGTAGATGGAGATGCCCAGTACACCCTTTTCTTCTGTCTCTGTGTGCAGCTATAACAGCACAGAACTTTAATTGGTTTCAAAAGCACGTAACTAGAACAACTGCCAAAACACCTGAAATTTTCTTTTCATAGTGGCTATCATTGGGATATTAGTGCTAAGCAGTGCTTCCTGCATCCAATCTGAAAATAGCTTGAAGATGTTTCTGAAACACAAAAATATGAAAATAGCATTGCAACCAGGCAACTATACAATGGAGCAGAAGGAATGATGGGACTGACTCCAGGGTCTCAAATTGCAGCTGATTCCACAATGTTTCCTATAATACAGCATGATAAAGAGCCACTAATCCCCACTGCCTAGCAACAGAGCATCGACCCCAGATATCTTCTGAGAACATGGTGCCTTGATTGCGAATTAAAATCAATCAGAAAAAAAACCCCACAACTTTGAACAATATGTTTCAGAAAATAAGCTGTTTAAATCCCATCAGAACAAACACTGTCGAAATTTAACATATTACAGAAAAATACTGTTGTTTAACATTTCCTTATGCGTGCAAGAATTACATATAAAACAGATTACTGGCATAGATGAAGTAGATACAGAGTTGCCTCAAGGGCTGGAGTGCAGGGTAAGCTAAACCATAAGGTTCAGCAAAAAATAACTTTTTTTAGTTTACCTGTTCTTTGCTTTCTTCCAGACACTACTGTTGTCATGACTGAGGTGGTATTTAAAAGAGAAGATGCTAGATCTACAAATTTTAATTGAAAGTATGGCATGCATTTGGATAGATTCTGAAGTGCAAGGTATTAATTTTAATGTATAAAATTAAAAATTGTTTCAGATACCGTGACATGGAGAAGAGTCACCTTGCTATATTATTTAGTATTGACAACAAAGATCAATATCTAAATCCCTCTGGAAGAAAGGGAACTACTGGCAGATTTTTTCCATCTTGCATCCCTAGGCTCCCAAGCCTATTCTCTTTACTATAAAGATTAATAATTATTATAAGGTTTATTGAACTTAGGATGCACCCACAATGTTATAAGTGTTTATAGAGTGGGGGGAAAAAATCATGTCTGTCTTGGAAAGTATGCCATGTGTGACAGGGAAGGTTCATATTAGCAAAGTAGTGAAGTGGCTATTTGCCAAGTTTTGGGGAAGACAATGAGTTTCTTTATGAGCCTACAACAAGCATTTACATGCAGAGAAAGTCACACAAGGGAGCAGAGCTCAAGAAAATTATTGTATGGAAAAAAGATGGAGGTGGTAAGAAAATGCATACATATTAGAATATAAAAAGCCTTCTGGTTTGATGTAAAGACATTTTGAACACTGGAAATAAGCTAAGTTCCTCTCATTTATCTAGTCCATTTTGTCAACAAGCAATTGGTAGAGAGTAAGTACAGGGAAAGTAACATCATGTCCCATCCCTTCCCTTCTCCTTTTAGATATCAGGAATGTCAGAGAAAACCTTCAAGACGGAGCATCTGTTGAGACTACTGGTTGTCTTGTCCCTGCATGGAGCTCACGTATGTGAACATTTGTATTCTTTCACTTGCCCAAGTCCTTCCACTGCACAGATTTAATTGCCAGGGACAATCTGAACCCTAATTGTAGAGTATATCAACAGTTTGATATTTTAAGTCTTATATAACTTGGCGACTTTCCCTGAATCTTGTCAGTTCTCTTTTTGAGTGTTTACATATGAGCATAATAAATGCTATAGATAGCTTGAACTGAATCTAAAACTATACTCCCTGTAGTTGGAATCCACAGCAGGGTACAGAAAGCTGCATGTGATTCAAGAAAACACACCTCATTTGTCTTCATAAATTTCCTTGTCTAAAGTGTAGTCTCCTTGCATTTTAAAAGAATATATACTTAATTCTACCATCAAATAGAAAATGTCAACTTTCATATCAATTTATTTAGTCGATAGATCCAACATTTTAAAAAAATTCAGTTTAAATCATAACGAATTGTCCAGAAGGTGAGAACTTCAGTTTAGCAGATGAGGAGGAAGAAGAGAAAGTGGATCGAGCCGAAGAAGCTCCACCATACAATTAGTTGCCTGAAGAAGAAAAGTATTATGACCTTTTCACTGACGGTTCTTGCCGTACTGTAGGTGGGAACCGAAAGTGGAAAGCAGCTGTCTGGAGTCCCACCCAACAAGCGGCAGAAGCTGCTGAAAGAAAAGGTGAATCAAGCCAATTCGCAGAACTCAAAGCCATCTAATTGACCCTGAACATTGCCAAACGAGAAGGATGGCCAAGGCTTTACCTCTGCATTGATTCATGGATGATAGCCAATGCCCTATGGGTGTGGGTCTCTTTCACCCCGTGGCGTGGGGCGACCCAGTTCTAGTTCCGTTTCCATCTGAAGAACCATTTCCGATGGCTGAGGTGGATAGGGAGGGGGGAACTCCAGAACCAGGGCTTTCCTCAGGTCCCAAGCCTGGACAGTTTTTGTTTTCTGTTTTCTTTATTTTGTTTGGGGGGTGGGATTCTCTTGTTTCTATGTATATAAGTTTTTTGTAACTGTATATAAAAAAATTATTTTTTCTATTTTTCTAATTTTAAAAGTAAAATTGGCACGGCTTTGCCTTTATGTGTTGAATTAACTTTAGAACAAGTTTTCCAGTTTAAGTCTACTCACTCCCCTAAATTGTTAGGAAATGTTATGATTTTCTTAAACAGCTAAATGTACCTGGAAATACCAGACACTATACTGGGTTTTTCAAATATATGACAGCAAAAATATTTTTAAAAGTGACTGATAATTTCTTGTAATATTATTTGGACCACTTATCCTTAATACCAGGAAGATTCCATTTTCTGAAATTCAGATATGTCAAGCTAGATAATAAGAATAGTAAGAATAGTAATAATAGTAATAATAATAATAACAACAAGATGCTGTATTGAAAACAAACAAACAAAAACATAAAAAGCCCCAACAAATCAAAACAACATGACAATTAGAAAATACTGGTCAAAATCCTATTTTGGACTGAAGTTGCTTAAGCTTAAACTGCAGACTGTTCTTTCCTCACTAATGTGAAACCAATTATCATAGAGCTGGAGATTATCACTTCTTGTCCTAGCACTGAAATGACTTAGTTTCACACCAAACAGCTGCTGCTGCATCAGAATCAAACATGACAAGGACAGTTAGGAAAAAAGTGTTTCAAAGTGTTCAATATGAAAAGTGTTTCATTCTGGACATGGTGAACTGCCAGTTGTTATGCTGAACAGATCAACATTATTTTCCCATGAAAGTTGATTTATAGAATAAGAAGGAATGACTGGTTATTTTGCTCCTTGAAAGGACATATTTGCCCCCCAGACAATTATTCTTTACATGGTCATGTTGAACTCAGGAAAAAGGAGCAAAAGTGCTAGTCTGAATCCTCCCATAAAATTACAACCTGAGGCAAAATTTAACCGTCTTCATCTCACTAATTACAAATTTGATATTTTTTCTCTTGCATGGATGAAAAAACCCAAAGTAGAATTAATTTGCAAAGGGCCTACTTGCTTCTTTACAATGTGCAGAATCGTTTCAGTACATTAGGCAGATAGTGGCAAACATTATATTCCAGTCTAGCAAGGAACCTTAGAAGGTCATATCTCTTGTTGTTTCTTCTGCTGCTTACAGCCATAACAACACATTGCAGACAGAAGGCTGGTGTAGCCTGTTACTCAGGGATCCCTCTAATGCAAAGAAATTGCCAAGGGGAGACGTGAAGAGACTAGATAGACCTGAATCAGCTCCTTCTCTTTCATCCTGTTTTCCCAGTGAAAACACCTTGAAAGCAAGGGAAAAGTCTGGCAGTTTTTGAATGCAACTTTTAAAACATGTCTTTCTGCCAGATACAACTGGAAGAGTCTTTGAGCTAATCAAATTTATGTTGTGCATCATACTTCTACATAAAGATGGCATTATACCACATCTCTCTTCTTTCTAGTTCTCTGAAGTTCAAATTCAATTTAATTTTGTAATGGTAGAAAACTAGAAGTACCAATCAGAAGAGCTCATTCCATTTCTCAAAATTAGAAGGTCTGTTTAGTAACAACCTTTTTATCCTATGCAAATGAGCACGTAGAGACAAAATCTTGCCTTCATGGAACAGCACTCCCAAACTAATCAAAAATGTTTGATTCAAACATCTACAATACTCCATGTATCTCTTGTGATATTTTCCTCTAGCAAAAGAATGGAAGATACTGAAGGGCACAATCATAAAATACTCCATTTGCAGTGTGTGAAAGAAAAGGTACGGTCCTTCATGGGGTAGCCAAAATAAGAGTATAGATTAAGCACAAGGGTGCAGCGTAGAATGACGGAGAATAAAAATTCCTTATCTCTGAAGGATCCACCTCCTATGGTATTCATGACAACTGCCTTTCTGGCTGTGTCTGCTCTTCCATTTGTAATCCTTCTTCCCTAAGCCAGAATTCTTCTGTACATGCATTCCAGGACCTTTCATAGAATTATAGAAACATAAAAATCTTAAAGACCATCTACTTCCAGCTCCTCTGCCATTGGCAGGGACACCTTTCACTAGCTAGGTTACTCAGAGCTCCATCCAATCTGGCCTTGCACACTTTCAAAGATGAGTCACACACAACTTCTCTGGGCAACCTGTTCCAGTGACTCATCACCCTTACAGTAAAGAATTTCTTCCTAATATCTAATATAAACCTACTCTTTTTCAATTTGAAGCCATTTTCCCTGTCTTGTCACTACATGCCCTTTAAAAAAGTTTCTGTCCACCTTTCCTGTAGGTTCTCTTCAGGTACTGGAAGGCTGCAACTAAGTGATCCCAAAGCCTTCTTCTCTTCAGGCTGAACAATCCCAATTCTCTCAGGGGTGTTTATCCATCATTCTGTCTTTGTGGCCCTCTGGACTCACTCCAACAGGTCAATGTCCTTCCTGTGCTGGGGAACCCAGACCTGGATGCAGTACTCGAGGTGGGGTCTTATGAGAGTGGAGTAGAGGGGCAGAATCACCTCTCTCAACCTGTTGGCCACGTTGCTTTTGATGCAGCTCAGGACATACTTGGCTTTCTGGGCTGCGAGTGCACATTGCTGGCTCGTGTCCAGACTCTCATCCATCAGCACCTCCAAGTCCATCTCCTCATCTCTCAGCCTGTATTGATACAGGAGCTTGCCCCAGCTCAGGCACAGCACCTTGCACTTAGTCTTGTTAAAAGTCATGACATTCTCATGGGCCCACTTCTTAAGCTTGTCCAGGTCCCTCTGGATGGCATCCCATTCCTCAAGTGTGTCAACTGCACCACTCAGCTTGGTGTCATCTGCAAACTTGCTGAATGTACACTCGATCCCTAGATCTGTCATTAATGAAGATAAAAAATACCAGAGGTAACAATATGAACCCCTGAGGGACCTCACTTTTTTGTCTTCCATCAGCAGTGCTTTGCTCCACCTTTTGCCTCGTCTCTCAGTTATTGACAATGATGCTCTCTGTTAAATATAGTTGAATATAATTAGAACAAAACAAACACACTGCTTTCTTGTAACTTTCTCTTTTGTTTCTTTCTTTTTTTTTTTTTTTTTTTTTTTTTTTTTTTTTTTTAGTTTTAAATTGACTCTGTTCTTAGCCTAGCAATCTTCGTCCACATCCTCGCTTATAACTCCAGTCTCTGATGGATCTTTGTCACCTTTGAATCACTGGTGAAACAGCATGTTTTCTTATCTGTCCCTTTCTTTGTTTTTCCCTACCAGGATTTGACAACAAATTACACAGTTACACAGTATTGTTTCTTGAAATTTTCTGCATTCTATCCATGTCAACTGCAATGGCTAATACCTGAATGGATATGAGTGTTTGTAACACAGGTGTTTACATCTGAGCTACTCACTCTGAGGTTTCCCAGAATTTCCACCCAACACGGGTATAGTTTATCTCAGCTTAAAGAAGACACCTACATTTTATCACATGAATCATAACCTAAACTCCACTGACTATACAAACAAAAATCCTGTTGACTGTGCTGGAAGCCTAAACTACCTGCTCTGATGCAGAAACCCGTGTTTAGCCCTTGAAGTGAGCTGTGAGAAATGCCGCACTCAGAATTGCTCCTTCTCCGCCCCGCCCCCCCTTTACAACACAAAGCTTTTTAATCAAGCAAAAACTCATGACAGGATTGATGTTAGACTTTCCCAGGCTGATGTTCTGTGCTGAAGGCAGTGTAAACTGAAGACAACTTTAATACAGCTGTGATATTACTTCCCTTGCCTGTCTGTCCTCAAAACAGTGTGAAATGCAACTCTTTGATTTAGCGTAACTACTTTTTCAAAAATAGTGTATCCATCATGAACTCCAGTAACTCAGTTTGAAGAGAGTCATTGTTTTTCCTTTTTTGTATTCAGTGTTTCCTTCTGGCAGACAATTCCCATGTTTCAGATACCATAAATGACCTACAGTAGTTACCTAGTCACCAAAGTGGTAACCCCATGATTCTCCACACTGTACTGCTCCTGTCCTGCTTCACCACCTCAGTACCATGTATTAAGTTGTTGAGGTTATCTCCCAAAGGTAACAGTGAAAGCTTTTCACCTGTGTTGGAGTCACCATATATTTTTTCAGAAATATTCTATAGGTCAGCTTTTCACTGCAGGCTTAATGTGTCTTATCAAACTTTATATTTTCTGGCTTTGTGATGTAAATTTAATTTATTTACTGGGGTGGTTCATCAACTTGAGAAAATTTGTTTTTCAAGACACACACAAAAACTATTTTTTCTAAGTACACACAGAAATAAATCTTACCTCAGGTAATATCTTCCAGAATTTCTAAAATCTTCATTTCCATGCTCTACTCTTTTGCCTGATTTTTATATTTTGTAACAGAAAGTCTGTGTATCTTGTGAAAAAAATGGAAATGAGATGGAAATATTCAAAAACGTGATGAGTAAATGAACATATGAAGCAGTAGGGCATTCATAGAATGGCAGTGATCCAGAGAATCCTAGGGCAAGTCACATAAGTTTATAGATGTCTTCAAGGAGTTTGGTCACCAACAAAAATGCCTCATCATGGATAGCCAATTAGCATGGGAGTAGCTCCCGCCTCTTACATGGGATATGACCCTTAAATACATAAAACCTTTTCTTCTTCATTAAAAAGAAATGTACCAGCAAAGAACAGAAAAGACAGCAGAACAACAACTGAGGGCAGCAAGTGCAGTACTGAACACCCTCAACAGCTACCCTCAAAAAGAGAGAGCAGGGGTGGCAGTGTGCAGCTGAGCTACTGCAAGAGCATGGAGCAGCATGAGCGCTTATAACATAACACAGAATCACAGAATCACAAACATGATTTGCAATGAGGTGACAGCTAACACTAGCTCAATGAACACTAATGTCAGACACACAGCAGCAAGGCCTGCAGAAAAGGTGGAGACTTTGATATGTTGAAATAAATATACCTACCCTTGAGAAAATTTCAGGTAGAATTAACTGAAAGGTACTAATCTCCAGTAAGAGGAAATAGGAAGGGATTGGAAATGAAAGTAGAGTGATAAAGGCAAAGTTTTGGCCAACAGGAGAGAGAAAAAAAAATATAAAGTAATCTAGTGCACCAGAGTATTTAAACATATGTTTAAGTTATAATGTACGGGTAATCCCATTGAGTTCAACATATGCTTAAATGCTTTGTTGGATCAGGGCTTCAATGTGTATTTGAATTAAACTGTAACATGATGACTTAGAAGTGAGCTCATTTCAGGTTTCACTGGTTGAAGAGAGTTCTTCTTAACTGACATTTGAAGTGGAGATCTTTAATGAAAATGCTTCAGAAAGCAATTAGGCTGTCATTCAGTTAATGGCATTTTTCTTTCTAATAAAAAATTCCCCTTTCCAGATTAATATGTTTCAGATTAAGCTTGCAGGATCATGCTGCTGGGGCATAATTATAGTTAAAACATATACAAAAAACACAGACACACGTACATATATATATATATACATATCTCACATATATAGTTTGTTTCCAACCACTTTCTCAGCCTCTAGATGCCACAAAAAAGGTTGGAAGTTCCTATAACGAGGCATACCTCTGCTTAGCACTCCATATTAGAAATGTATGTAAGTGGGTTAAAGGAGACTGGAAAGGAAAAAGTTGTCCAGAAATAAAACAGAAATAAAGTTAAATAAAACAGAAATAAAGTCAAGACAAGCATAATAAATTACTTCAAAAGAGTTAAGACGGTGGTTGGACCACTGTTCAGGACACTGGGAGTGTCAAAAATTCAGAGTAGTGCAGTTCACCAGCTGGCATTGGTGGCACCAGCTAGAGAGAACTTTGGCTGTAGTGTTTTTACTGATCTCTTTCCAATCTCTCCTTTCTGCCAATAATTTGTTGCTGAAAGCAACTGGCTGTTCCATTTACATCTGGGAGCAAACCCAGACTTAATACTAAACCATAAGAAAACCAACAAAAATGACCAGCTGGAATTCATCCGTGGAGAGCTGGAGCTATTGTATGTGTTTTTATGATGCACTGTTTAGTATTAAGCATCCTAGCCTCAGGAAGGAAAAAAGTAACATGCAAGTGTGCTGTCAGCAGAGTCTGATACACAACCAGCACACACACTGGGATAGCAGTAAGTAAACCTGATTCGCCAGCCTGAAGTGGAAATAAACTGAAGCATATAAAATAATGTTGAGCTAATGTAGGGAAACACACGGCTAGATGCATGGTTAGGGGTATTTGTTGCATTAAACCATTTTACCCTGAGGCAATCTTTCTCATGGCAACTGACAGGGCTGGTGGTTTGACAATGCTGCCTTTTCAAGCGAGTCTAATCAGGTCAATGTTCAGTTCCTGAAGGAAAATGGATAACAGGTGCTAAACCCAGCTGGACTTGTTGAATTAGCTTGGCTGGCAAAAGAAGATCATAGCCTAATGTTCACCGTAAGAGCAGTTGAGCTCTATGGCTCAGCTCAGACCATAGTGCTGGGATCCAAATCTGATGCTGAAGGAGGTATGTAAGAAAGACTCCACTGAAGTTCACTATGGATCAGTGCCTACGAGATTCAATCAGAAGTGAACTGAGTGAAAATAACAAGTAGCTAGAGAGGTCAGTCATTTATAAGATTGATTGTTTCAGAAAAAAAGCCAATACAATTTTGGGAAGGGGGGGGGGGAATATGCATTAGCAACACAGTAATACACCTTCAAAAGTTATAGCCATTTAGAGCCCTCTGCCATTTAATTTATATATCTGTTACTTATTTTTCTTCTTAAACCTTTGATTGAAAAATTAGTACGTTACTATATCTACCTCATATTGGGAGAAACCTTTAATCCTGTGCCTGAGCCACATCAGCTACAAAGAGACATCCACACATTTCTAATTACGGACTACTCCTGGCAAGGGGACTTGATTTATGTTACTGTACACTCAATCCTTGTTTTAACTACCTGTGAGAGTAGCAGACCACTGGGTATTGCCATGTGCAGGGAGCTGTAGAGGTGGAAGCATTGTCTGGGATCAGCACGGTGCTCTTCCCAGCCCACCATCACTGCTCTAAGGCGACTGTTTAGCACCTGGGGCTCAAGCCACTATCTCCTCAGTGCAAACCACGACACGGGAGGGAACAACATCAGTGCAGAACAGACAGCTTTTGTGAGGAGTTCTGTCACAGTGATGCTGTGTGTGGATGGTCAGTGATAGACACACTGAAACCTTGGATTTCAGTAGTGCTAATGTAGCCAAGTAGGACTGAAAAAAGATGTTTTATCTGTCCTATGTTTTATATTATATCCCACGTTGCACGGTTAGTGCTAGTCTTCTTCAACGGCTAGACAGGATTTGCTCTTCTCTCCCTTTAGTGCATAGGTCAGTTTCTGTAGATTCGTTTTTTCTTTCTCAGAAGCTCTGGAGACTGATCACAGCTATGCAGTGTAGACCAAGTTTGCCAATGCCGATAACTCATTGCATTCATTCAGTCAATATACGTCCCCTGCTGTGATTTTCAGAATTAAGCCACTCTGCAGACTTAGGGTCAGGTGAGGCCTTTTTTCTGAGTCAAATTACCAGGGGTCATCAAAGTGTTTTTTTCTGTTTCATCTGACCATGTTCACTTCTACGATCAAGAGGCATGTGGTACCTGTGATTTCTCCCGTTCTCTTACTTCAGCATATTACAGTTGTTACTTTAAGTTCTTAAACACAGCTGATGAATTTGTTGCAGGTTGTTGATCAGTGTAATTAAGTGGTAGCATTTGAAGTAGAAATTCTGTGAACACTGCAATGGTACACAGCTATTTCATCATTGTATATGGTTTTACAGGTCTTGACAAAATAATCAGGTGGTGCCTGTAAACCACAAATTCATAGATCTTTATATTTAACAGAATGATCTGCCAGTCTATCTTACTTAAGGCTCCTTGCAAGCTTAGTAAAAGAATGAAGTTCTGTTTTTCTGAGCAAATCCTGAGACATTCATTGGAATGCAAAGAATTTGTTCTCAGTCCTTGGAGGTTGTCACAAACTGAAACTACGGAGTAGATTTCTTTCTTGAATCTCTGTGCCTCAGATTGTCCTGTTACTGGTGATATAAAAGTGAAATAAGGGTACATTCTCAGTCCTGCTTATTAGCAGTGGTTTCAATGGTGTTATAGGCAGAACTAGAGAGCTACATCATATTATGTCAGCTCAAGAATCCATGTAGTCTAGAGCATTCCTGATGGCATCAAGGTGTTGTGAAGACAACAGACACCTCTCAGAAGACCCAGCTCATTGAAAAAACACTTGCCTCCATCCCTTACCTACAAAGACCACAAAATAGCTTAGCCTTAAGCAAGGAAATAAAAGTGGAAACTGATTTTTCCAGATCTTAAAATGTTTTCATCATGTAATATATGTAGAAGCACGTCATTTGAGACTTTTTATTTTACTCCTGATCCCTCAGAGTCTGGTCAAAGCTTTGACTGCCACTCTTTTTCCAGAATCTATACTGATTGCAGTGATGACACACTGCCTCCTCTGTATTGGACAATTTGTTTCAGCTTGTATATCTAGAGCTGAGGTATAACTCATGGTGAAATAAGGAGAAAATAGGATACTTAGCTTTCAGTATTTGCCTATACCTACCAGTAATCTTAAAAAGAAAATCAATCCACAAATTCTTAAATCTTGCACTGATAATTAAAGTTACTTGCAAGAATCTTTTTCTTATGGCAGAATACTCAGAAAGGTTCAATATGAGTGGGAACTTGAAAGACAGGTTTTTATGAAGGTGTGGATATGCTTCTTTTGCTTAAGTCTCAGAAATATCCACTAAAACATGTTGTCAATTTGGACAGGAGAGTGTTAATCCTAGGGTGGTAAGAATAAAGCTTACAAGTGCTATAAAGCCAGGTGCACAGTTCTTTGGAGAGGAGAATGTAAAGACAATGTGAGTCAAACTGATCAACGAGGTCTTCTGTTCAGAATCAGCTCAAAAGTAAAGGGTACTGCAATAGCTTTTATTCTCCAAGTTGGGCAACTGCCAAAATCACATCTTTTTCTTCCCCTTATGCTGTCAGCAACAGCAACATAGCCATTTTAAATTACTTCAGACCATTATAAAAACTCTCCCAAGATGTCCAAAATAATTTTCACCAAAAGCTTTCATCTGCCCTTTTGGAGTCAAGGCAGCACTATAAAGGTGAAAAGTTCTAACTCCCACTTGTGCTCTTGAGAGTCACAAAATGCTTCATGACATTTGTTTTTCTGAGAAAGTGTTTCAGTTTGCCTCTCACTGTTAAGACACATTTACCACCAAACTGTTGGAGCCAAAACTGACTTTCTCCAACAGCTAATGCTCCTAGCAATCTAATAATGGAATTAAAACTGTCACCAATACAGTAGATTTTCACTGTGTTAAAGATTTATTCATAGTATTTGCTGTTAAAGCATTGCAGAGCCACTAGATGTTCTATTGATTTTTTTAAAAAAAATCACATTATGTAAAGACAAAGACCTTAGTCTTAATCTTTAAAACGAATAATTTCAGTCACTGAATTAAAAAAAAAAAAAAGTGAATTAAGGAATGCCAGGCTTTTTCCATAACAACCCACAACACACAGGTCAGAAACAGTTTTATGTATTTCCTAGAAAATGTCCATGCTGTCAAAAGAGGAAAAAAAATGTATTGAATATTAATGGCCATTAAAGTGGATAGTGGGATTGCTTTAAGTGCAACTGTCTGAAAATTCAGTGACTAGGCTAATGGACCCTTTTCTCCATATTTCTGGGAGGCAAGTCACTTCTTTTACTGCACAGTGCAGGTAGCTGTAAATCACATCCAGTGGTTAGCAGTGGACAGCCCTTAGACCACTGATGTCTGGTGGGTAACTCACTTTGCCTATAGGACATACACCTATTCAGGCAGTAAAACACAGGTTTTTTGAGTGTTTGTCATAAGAGACCTAGTTGCTGCCACCTGGATCAATGTAAAGACTCCAGTGTACTCATGAGGAAGGCAGAGGCTAAGCAGCACAGTAGACTGAGTATGGAAATGAGTTTTGCATATCAGATAATGGAAAATGCCTGTAGTAGCAAAGGCATTCACATTAATCATGAGATTTTCTTTGTCTACATCTCTTGGAGGGTGCAGATATTCAGTTTCTGAGCAATAAGACACTGAAGGGGAAGATGCTGAAGTATTCTGAAATCCATGTTCTTTCCTAACCAGCATTTTTCTTTTCCAGAAAATCTTTTAACTATTCCATTAGCCACAAAGCAATACTTGCAACTACTGCTATTGTGGTTAGCTTTTCTAAGTCAACAAGAGAATAAATAAATAACAGAAGCAAATGTATTTCTCCACTTACTTGATTTGGAAGTTTTCTAGGACACATCTGCTCCCATCGGCTTCTACCATGTTCTGATACTAAACCATCTGGGACATACTGAGGAAGATATACACAAAGGAATTCTTACAGTGGAGTATCATAAAGTGGGTCACTCACTAAACCTCTTCAGTGCAAAACTAAGCAGAAATTGGCCTATATGATAGAGACACATGATATATGCTTGAATGAGTGGTACTGCATCAGGCTGTGGATCCGAAGGCGGGAGTGTGTAGAAACCACAACTTGCAACCTGATGCAAGTAATTGCATTGCTCACGAGTGTGGGGGACATATTTTCTGATTATTTCTTATATCTCATGGGCTTTGAGCTCAAACTGAGGACTCAGTCTCCGCTTACCTTCCTTAGTTTATACAATTTGGAAGGTTTTTTCCTTGCTACTTGCAAGGTAGATAGATATTCACTGAAAATTAACATTTAAATCTGCCTTCCTTGTCATAGCCAACCGCTGCGGATGGAGTTGTGCACTTCACTCACAAGAGAGAGGAAACAGAGAACTTTAATGATATAAAAAAGTTCAATGGCAAGTGTAACAGTGTTTTAACAAGATTCAATGGTGAGGTACGCTTGATTATTCACTGCACAGAGGACAGGGACACACAAAAATCTCAGGGAGATCCTGTCGCTGAGTCATGAGGTTCAGAAAGTATCCTATTGCTTTCTAAACTCCTTCTCAAGATAAGAGTTTAAGTGTGGCTCAATCCAGAACTGATTCCAGACAATCAATCTTTTATATCTCTCAGCTAAGAATTCAAAGTTTCAGCATGCTTGATCCCAATTTACTTACTAAGTCTCTGACGTGATAAGGATTCTCTCAAACTTGAAGAGTAACCTTGAGAAGCATACGAACCGCCTTCCCTACTCAAGGAAAGATCCATCTGGGCAGCCCACTGCCGTGCAGGAGAGCACACTGATATACCAGCACTGACAATTACACAACAAATAATGCATTTTTTATGTTCAATAACAGTGGTACTGTTGAATTCCCAGGACTTCCTCAGTATTTAAAATACAAGACAACTGAGAATATTGACGAATATGACAAACACATATAAACCCCCTGAAATTAAGGGAGAAAAGATATAAATACTGCATTGCCAACTTGTTCTGTGTTTTCAACAACCATCAATCTGAAATATGTTATTGGGAATCAAGCAAGAAAGACAAGCCACATAAAATTTTGAATGTGTTAGGTCTTAAACTAAAATAGATTTGCAGTACAATTACTCTCATAGCAATCCTTACTTGTCCTTATTTATCATGCATGTTCAATAATAGAAAATGAAAGGAAAATGTCATTATATTAGGTACCAAATCTATCAGGACATGGTATCATACTGTAGTTCTGTAACAACTTAGAAAAAGCAATGTCTCTAAACTCCTTTTTTAAAAAAAAAAAATCACTCTGATATGGATCTGGAGAAGGATATAAAAGGAAGGTGACTTTATTAACAGTAAAAGTTATGTGTAGATTATAAGGTGTGAGTACTGCCACCAAGTGGAAGTAAGAGCTGTGTCAGTTCACATGAGAGGTCTATCTCAGTCTGTTTCAGTCTGTGGTACCCACTAGTCAAAAGCTAATCCAAGTTTTAGACAACTGCAAACAGACTACCCCTTGGGGCATAGATATGGGATATGGCATTCCTCAAAATATTGTCAATAGGGAACTTATTTGCATATACAGACATATGTTTAGTTGAGCAAGTGTAACTGCCTTTCATTAACATATAATTAGTTTTAAAATTCTCCTCATTTCTTGGTCTTTATTTCTTGCAAGAGCGAGCAGGTCTGATTAGATATTAATCATGCTAAATAATACTTTTGACCAATTTTAATCTGCTTTTCCTTTGAACTTTATCAAGTCCCACTTCTTGCATTCGGAAAATGTTCACATTACATATTAAATTATTCATTCTCATTTGCATTAATCACTGCATAGGTCAGAATTCAATTGCGTTTGTTAACACACTGTCCATTCACATTGTTAGGAATGGTTTTGCTCATGTTCATCTATAGAAATTTTGTATTCTAATTAAAATAATTTGGAAAGATGTATACTACCGTACTGTGTTCTGCTACAGACTGTCTTTGTCATCTTGGATGGTGTACTCTATTAATTTCATTGTTTTTGTCAACATTCATCCTTTATAAATTGGGAATAAATTTCTCCATATGACAATGGGCAATGCCAGGACGAATTTTCTAAATGACAGTGACATGTTGAGGGCCCTTTTAGTAGGTAGGGATTTGGAAAATCACTTGAATAAAATGAATCAGCTAATGAAGGCAGGTATTCAGTAGATGGATAGATGAACTCATAGAGCTCAAAAATAATTTTCCTTATAAAACTCATTAGCTTCTTTCCCCATTAAGCAAGTATTGTAAAAATAGGACTGTTATGTAAATTAGTTTTTCATCAGAAATTAACATGATTGTGTTCACAAGCACAGTGGTATTTTCTTGCCTAAAACCAAAATAACACAGTTTTTATTGCTTCATACAAATCAGACCTCTCTGAAACATTTTGTATATATCTCAACTGTGATGGTATGTTGATTCAGATCTGTTCACATAGCAAATTCATCCATGGATAATCATATTCCCTACAGGTTGATCTACTCATTTCCTGTTAAAAAGAAGGTCACTACATATGCACAATATTAATCCTTTTTTTTTTTTTTCCAGGATCTGTTGATTCAGAGAACTGCATATACCAGAGACTTGAAATACCAGAGTAGATTACACCATTTTTTTAAGCTTCCAAATCCTGGAAGTTTTAGTTTGTAGGAAAGCACCTCTTTCTTTGTAGAGACTGCAGAGATTCTTCTACTGGGCAGAATTGTTCTGTGAAATTTTTCACAATTAACTCTGCATATGGACCCATGACTTCAGTCATCTGAGTCAGAGAAAGTAAAGTGAAAGAAATATCTCCAATATGGAACTAAAGGCATCAAGGTGAAATCATTCTCTTTGTATGCATAAGTCTAAACAGTTATTTTTTTCTGTGTTTAGAAATGTCTTTAAGGGATGGACTTTAGATTTAAGTTTTCTGTTACTTTTTCAGACATTCCTTTTAACCAGAGCTTTCCTTGATAAATGAGCTTATTGCTTAAAGTGAATTGATTGGCCCAATGTGAAAGGAAGCCTCATTCTAAAGCCACAGTGTATGCACCACTTTTCCACACTGCACAGGTTGATCATAAGAATTTTCACAAGTCATGCAATATTTTTCCCTGGCAGCCCTCCATTTTCAGGGGATCTGTAATCACTCGAGAATTTCAGACTAAACACAGAAATACAAAAATGCAAGTCTAAAACACCCCATGCTTCAAAGAACCAAGGATGGATTATTTTTAGCTTGTGTTCTAAGATAAGTCTGTGTGATAGTAATTATTCCTAACAGTTTCAGGTATTTGCAAAATTGGAACTGGAAGTGACCCCAAGAAATTCCATCCTTCCACTTCAGTACCAGCTGTGCCTACAGCACTACCAAAAAAAACCAATGAGGAATATTCCCCGTATTCTCCCTCTCAACCATGCAATTCGTCACTGATTTTGTCATTTAGAAAATTTTTCATATTGATTCAGCTAGATTATTAGCTACCATATCTTGTCTAATCCAACACAGGGCACTGTGAAAAAATTATTTGCAACTGACACTTAAAACACTTGTAAACTAGAAACATTTTGCTGCTTAATCTTATTTTGTCAAGAGTAAACAGCCCCAGGCCCTTCAGTTCCTTCTCAGAGGCAGAGAGAAGAGGTAGAGGTTTGTTAGATCTCAGCATATAATTCATGGTCTCTGTTGGATTCTCTGTTAACATGCATCTGGACGGAGAGCTCTAGCACAGCAGGGCAGAGCAGGCTTACATTGTGTATTGAGTCTATTTAATGTGCTTTGAGTCCTACCTCATTTCTTTGCTGTCTTGATAGCAATGTGGTTCTGTTAACCCGTGGCCAGTCTGTTCTAGGAGAGACTAGATTTGCAGGGATCCTTGGATCCTTTTCCTCAACATCATTTACTTGTTTTATCATTCTAATTTCTGATGTTGTCACTGATTTTTTCCTAAAACCAGAATTTGGACTTTGTTTTCTTTGAATTGGACTACATTTACTTTTTACTTTTATCATTTTTTGTTGTTGGGATACTCTGATTTCCAGTTCTGCAGCATTCTCACGTCCGTCTCAGATCAGGGTCAAGGGCAGATTTCATGAGAACTCTTTCTATTCTGTTTTCCAAGATATTAATAAAACATCAAGGACAGATGCTTCTGGATTCCTCCTTACCAAGATTTTCTTCTTCTGTGGAGAGCTTGAGTACATTCTGTGACCTCACAGCACCCAGTCTCTTGAACAGAAAGACAAACAAGAGGCGTACGTTTCCCCTCAAAACTGTTAAATTTCTTACCATCAATCTGTCACGCTCTTTCCATTTTAAAAATGCTACCACTCAAACACAAAATGCACGCTCCATATTGTTATTAAGTTCAGTATGCTTTTCCAACTTGCACATGCTTCTCATCTTAGTTGGGAATATTGGAGAATCCTCTTGTAGAGACATATTTTAAATATTTCCAACATTTTAAATTTTTCGATTCACTGGAAACAGTTGACTACTGTTCACATAGTAATAATTTCAATAAACTATTAGCAGCTTTTTGAAAATGCCCATGTAAATATATGAACATAACAAAATTTTCACATAACGAGGTTTTCCTGAATGTACATTGCTACATTGTGCTTTAGGATCATAAACTACCATTTAATGATAAATCTAATTCTCCCTTTACTGTAAGAATTTCACTTTAGGCTAAATCTTAATTAGATTCTTTGTACCAAAAATTTAACAATTGTGGACTACATAGTTTTCACATTGCTCTTGCATTCACCACCCTACATGCATTGTTTAATTTTTAATTGTTCAGAAGGCAGTAACTATGTCATTAATATTACATTAAACATGAGTATTCTACAAGCTTTTAGAAACACTTTACTGTTCCTTGTTCTATGGCAGTAGACTCCAGGGGCACATGCAGAAAATGAGCATGTCTTCAATATGGTTTTGTTGTTCTCATCCACAAGTTTGTTTTCAAGGGAATAATGCTAGAACTCATTCGGGATTGCTAAAAAACCTCATTTTTGATCCTCTAAGGAAACAAGACAAGTTTGTAGGTCAGAAAAGAGAGAGATATTCTTGTAGTGGAGGGTAAGGATATAATGTTTTCAGAAAGCAAACTCATAACCCTGTAGAAAGACAAAGGGTGACTGTAACACCTCAGTTTCTCCAGGAGGAGACTCTGAGAAACTGTATTGAAAGCCTTGGAGAAATCCAGGTAGATAATGCCCACTTCTCACCCCACATTGACCGAGCATGTTACTTTGTCACAGACAACAACTGGGTTTGTCAAGCATGATTTGTCTTTGGTGAATCCATGCTTTTATTTCCCAATCACGTGCTTCATCTGACTTGTGATAGCCCCCAGGAGGAGTCAGTCAATAACTTTCCCAGGTAATGAAGCAAGACTGATGGGTCTGTAATATCCTGGCTAATCATTTGAGGATCCTCCATTTGTCAATCTGTAGGTCTTCTATGGGTACTTTAGGATACAGCTAGAACTCCCTAATCCCTTACACTACTGAGCAGATAGCCCAAACCACCTGACACCTGCCCGGTTACTAAATGAATTACTAGGATTCCTAGCCATGTCACTTGCAAGACGTGATGTAATAGGTGTTGCCAGATGACAAATACTGAAGAACAGGTTCTCCAAAAGGCTGGTGATATTTCTCCTTCCCCTAACTTTACCAAGTATTCAGTGGTTATATCATTGCTGAAAAGTGCAGAAGACGAGTTCCACGCCTTATTCCTAAATTTCCTGTTACTCAGGTAGACACTTGTACTGCTGCCAATGTTTTATTCTAGGCTGACAGTAATCTAGGTATCTCACCTTGGCCGTGACCACTTACACTAGCCAGATGGAGAGCTGCACTCCCTTGCTCATTCCGTCAGTTTTACCCAGAGATGTTGAAAAAACTGAAACCATAGCTCAGATTTCACTTGGGAAATCAGTGATGAAATTCAAATAGGACAGGAAGGAATCAAATTTGAATCCAAGTCTTGCACAACCTGAGTCAATCCTGTCAGTGAGCTCCTATTTTGGCTGGTATAGTCAGTTGCATGAAAGTATTTAAGTTTAAGGTTGCTAAGTAAAATCAAATATCCTTCTGTGGCCTGATTTACTTCCTAATTCCTTGGGAGAAACTGGTTCTGAGAAACACATACCTCTTCCTCATTTCTGACTGAGAAACCTTAGCGGATCAGTGTTCTGGCATTTTTAAAGCAGATTTAAGCTGCAAATTCTTCCTACTGTTCACAAAAGTGTGTATTCACAGCAGGACCACCGAGTACTAGGTATCTGGAATTTCAAGGCCAGATTTTGACTTCAAAAGTTCCACCTATTTAGATAAGAATTATATATTCGAACATCAGAATTTTAAAGTTGCTACCCTAAATGTTGATAACTGCAGTGATCAGTAATACAACATGTATGTTTTGTTGACTAGATCTCAGTGCTCCTCCATTCCATAAAAGGTCTTTTTTGATGTAATAATTACAGCTGATAAGGTGTTTTCTGATTAAATTAATTTAATGGGAAAACATTGTTTAGCCCAGCATGCTTTATCAAAAGTATATTGTTTAACAAAAGTTGATACAGGGCCAGGAAGTTTTTCCACAGTTTCCTGGACTGCCTCAGTAGATCAGACAGATCTGCACTGCACTGAGATAACAGTATGCTGCCTTTGGTTTTCCCATTCCCAAGCCATCTTCTGGTAGGCAGAGCTCCCAGCAGAGCTGGTGAGCTGTCTGTACTCAGGTTACAGAACTGGAGATCTTTATGTCCCTTCTCTCCCGTTGTTACTCTGGTGTTTTTCAGACAGAGCTGCTTCAAGGCCAGGATACAGAGGTTTATAACTCTCCCTATCCAAGCTCTCCCAGGGTTGGGGTGCAAGAGTCCCAGCATAATAGCATGGGTGCACTTAGTCATGCCAGAGGTCTCAGTTGGTCTACTATGGAGTCAGGATTTAGCTAGAGACACAAACCACATGATCCCAGGGTACTGCTTAGTGAGATCACTGTTCTTGTCAAGTTTACTTCTACAAATAGCAGAAATGGGCAGCAGACAGAAATTTCAATTTCAGTGAGCATACACACATCAATAGTCATTGCTGAAATAGCATGTCAACATTTTCTGGCACAAAATTTCCCCCAAATTTCTGGCTCCCACAGAAATTAGGACTATCTTTTGTCTAGCCTATTTGTTTGTCCTGTCTATTCAGCTCAAACCAAAATAAATTGAACAAATAAACCCAACATGAAATTTTACCTCCTTCTAGCATCACCTCCCTGAGCTTTATCAGGAGCCTAGACTCAAACATTTTCACAAAACTTTAAACAGGATTAACTGCTCCATTTGGATGGATTTTTAAGTGTGTACACAGGACATTCTAAATGCTCTGTTCCTCAGGAAAATATAGGTTTTGTTTTGCAACATTTTAAACATATATATTAGAAGGCTGTGTCTCTTCAAACGAGAAGTGGCAGTACAATTAAAATACAGTTTTAAAGTAACCCTTCCTCATATATGAAGAAATAAGAAAGCTGATCTCCCCTACTTAAGAAATAGCATTTTATGATTCTGTACTCCTATACTCATTGTTTCAACATATAGCAAGTTAGCAATTGCATCTTCTGGTACAGTGAAAGTATTTTTCTCCATATAAGTTGACTGCATTTACTTGAAAGAATATGAGGTGGTTATATGTTCTGAAAACAACAAATCAGATCCAGTATATGGGCTGATATATCTGGGATGAAGGGAAAAATACAAATATGATAGTATTTTCTTTTCTGTTAAAAATGTAACATACCTTAAAATCAGGTTGCATTTACTAAAAAAGAGATCAAAAACTGGCAGCATTATTGAAAGGTGTAAGTGTTCCTTTTCTTCTATAATGCTATTGTAAATCAATTCATTTTGCAATTTTATTTCTCAAATTGCAATCTAGATTCTTTATTTTGAAGTCAAAATGTATTGGGTCTGTCTGAAATGGAGTTCATTTTCCCTCACAGTGCTCTGCTTTGTATTGGTAGCTAGAAGGGTGTTGATAACGCACCAGTGTTTTGGCTGCTGCTGAGTGGGGCTGGCACAGCATCAACACTGTCTCCCCAACATTCCCTCCCCATTAAGGGGCTGGGAGTAGACAAGATCCTGGGAGGGGCCGCCACTAGGCCAGCCGACCCAAACTGACCAAAAGGATATTCCATACTATATGACATCAGGTCAGATATAAAAGATAAGGGTAGGAGAAGGAAAAGGGAGCATTCATTAGTCGTGGTGTTTGCCTTCCAGAGCAACCACTATACTTGCTAAAGCCCTGATTCCTGGGAATTGGAGGGACACTTGCTGATGGGAAGTAGGGAATAAACCTTTTTTTTCCTCTTTGCTTTTGCATGCACAAACTTTTGCTTTTTCTTTATTAAACTGCCTTAGCTCAACCTATGAGTCATTTCCCATCTTATCATCTCTCCTAATACACTTAGGGCCATACTCAGACTGTCTCTTCTAGAGAGTCTGTTGCTCAAATATTTCTTACCTCTTTTCAAAGTCTGTGAAGCTTAGAGACTAGGCAGCCCGATGTGTTTAGCACTCCTTGGAACCTAAATGCTAGCACAAATGCAGATGAGCTTACTAGAATATTTTCAAAGGAATGTAATGAAGAGTTATTTAAGAGAATACCACAAGTTTATAATTGTATCTGGAGACAATCATAACAATAAAAAAATGCAAAATATCTTCTTTATGTACTATAAACTCTGTAGAATTGTATTTATTTCTAAATAAAGTGTTTTACTGACCTTTATTAGCTATAGAATGAGATGATTGTTATACTAATTTATAAGTAATTTACATAGTACTTAAAGACTAAAAAGACAAAAAACAGAGGAATCATCTTTTGATGTCTTAGAGATTCAATAATTTTATTTTTCTTTCTTTTTTTTTTCTATTGGTTTATGGGCAAGCCTTAATGTCATAAAAGAATAAGCAAAAGGGAATAGATATAAGATTCATTACAGCTCCAAATACTGTTGGGCCCTCAGATGGCATGAAAGGAAATACAAAAGCACACAAGGGAATTGGACATGGTATTTTTTGATACTTTGAGCTGTATGAAGGTTCGCGAAGGGCGTGTTATTCAGAAGAGTTACACTGGCAGTTGTTGATCAAAAGAATGAGCAATGGAACATTTATGATGCTAAATACCTAATGCATTATCATTATGGCAGAAGTACTGGATCAGATCTACACTTCAATAAATCACATGAGAATCTGGTGCAATCTGAGGAAGGTGACACTAACAAGTGTATTCCTCCTCAGGCATTTCTGTAAAGCTACAAAGCTGTAGATAGTTATGAAAAAACATGTTGCCACCATTCTGAAAAGCAAGCACAAGTGCTCAGTTCACATTTATGTATCCAAAGAATTCTTGAACAAAATATAAAATCAGCATGATTTTAAAAAATCATACTGATCCAATGTAGTGCCAGCAAAAGTAGCCTTAGCTGAAACAATCTGGTTTTTATTCCATTAGTATCTCACTCTGCTGCCTATTTCTCAGAATTTTACTGCTGATGTCTCTTTGGGGATTTTTGTTCGCTTTATGTTTGATCTGTGGCAAGCCCTGAGACACGGGGCCCAAATGACATTCCAATTGAAATGGGAAGGATCTGTGTGTGTCCATTAAAAGATCTTTCAAGATTCATGTGTCATACACCGAAACACAAATACTAATACTAGCTCCATCCATCCAACTCAGTTACAAACAAATCAATCCTGTTGTGCGAAGGGAGTTGCTGTGCGGCATAATGAGCAATTTCTTAGAAAGAGTAAAAACAGGGAAAAATAAGAAATGAGTGATCAATATTTAGCTCAAGCAGAAAAACAGTACCATTTTGAAAGAGTAGGTGATAAACATCAAACCAGTGACCAGACAAAAAAGCAGAAATATTTTGACAAGAAAAAAGGTATCTCAAAACCAATGACATGCATCTGTCTAGGAGATACATATTAGTCAAACCTGAGTTCCATATCTATTGTCAAGGCATAATCATCTGCCAAACTAAATTGTTCAGTGCCTGTCACTCATTTTAGTAGGCTCATTCTGAAAAATAGTGCTTCAAGCAGCACCAGCATTTGAAGAGGCAGTGATGGTATATGAAATGCAGCACAGGTATAACCCATAAAGTATCATGCAGTCTTGACCCCCAGTTATGTTAATCCTCTCCCTGCCAATGCTACCAGGTTTTCTTTCAAGAGGAAACAGACCTGATATGTGAGTCTTGCCACAGCATGCAGTCACGAAATATCCCCAGCCCCACAGATCCAATGTGTACAACGTATGGTGGAGAACAAATATGATGAAGCTGACCTGTTATCATAGCTACAAATCTTTGTAATGGTGGGCACTGCAAAAGTGATACAGACTTCCTCAGACCTTTTTTTGCTTCTTTTGTGTCTTTTTTTTTTGTTGTGTTATAAGACTCTTAAAATTGTATTATCCCAAGGCAGTTCACCAAAATATAGCCACGTTATTTCAGTATCACTGTTCCTGGTCAGACACCAATATTTCTGCTAACTGTGATGAAACTCTGCCCTTGTGCTGTAAATATTTTGTTCTCCTCTACATCATGTTTCACCTCAGATCATGGGCTGTAATAGTGCTTCACCTTGTTATTTTGTAAGGAAAACAATAAAGATACTATGTAGGATAGGTATAGCTAGAGACAGAACAGCAAGGACAACACAGAGACCCAGTACAATTGGCAGCAGTTGAAGTTTCTCTGTAACCGTCCCAGAGAGGAGAAATATGAGAGGCTTTGTGAGGTGGGAGTGCACATTCTTCTCCTCTTTTACCACTTGTGTGGCAAGTGTGAGGGAACCAGACTCATTTATGTACATATGCACATGTTCTGTTCCTCAGTCATCAGACACAGCATAACTTACACACGCTAAAAATGCAAAGTATGGAACCATGCTGGGAATCCAAAAAGAAGGAAAGTCCCTAACTTGAGCCAGAGCCAGAGATCAGAAGACTGCTTTCAGCTGACCTTTTCTTGGAGTTTCATTGTACACTTCTAAAACTCTATAAAAGTAGTGTACCAGACTTACAAGTCTGGTAGCAGCAAGGTTTTCTCCTACCAACTTGTACTGTGACATCGGAAGCTCCAGACCCAGTCCAAACTCCACTGAGCTATCAAGAACAGGTTCTCTGCAGGAGGTGACCAGTCACCACTGAAGCCCACAGCAGAGCCAATAGCAGCTGACAATAAAGGAGCTACTGTACTCATGAGTATGTATTCAGCTTCCCAAAGACTTTCATTCCAGGACAAAGTAAAACCTACAGTTCTTAGATAACATACCTGACTTTAGGCTCTTTCATCATTTGCTTTTCTCTTCCAGACTCTTTTAGTACTTTTTTCTTTGTTTCTGGCCCAGAAAACTTGTCTAATTAGGTACACATGAAAATCTCACAAATGCTGCATACATGCCATGGATATGCATACAGATAGATTGCATTATATTTAATTCCAAAGCTTTTAAGACTGGCTACTATTCATTAGTGTCTGCATATGGGTATGTGTCCCAGTTTGAACTGCTTAAAACCTTCTCCTAAGTATAGGATTTTTTTGCCGACCATCAGCAGGCAACTACCATTTGTCTTCTTATGCAGTGCATTCCCCTATAATCAATTTATGAGTGAAATACTGTATGTACATATCCAAATTAATGCTTCCTTAGGGTTGGTCTTCAGATTCCACCATGTGGTTGCCAAAAGCTGTTCTGCTCACTATCGTTTTCTACTTGCTAATTAATTAGAGAAAGTCATAAGAAATACCAACTAAGTATTTTTGGGGGCTTAATGAATGAGTCTATTAATTTAAGAAGATTTAGCAATTATGCATTCTCTAATATTGATTTCCTCTAAATCCTATCTGGAAATTAAGGAGATTGATAATAAAACCTTTTATTCAGTTTCACTACAATACATCTAATGAATAAATTGGCTGCATGCACATCCTTAGAACCAGATTCATTTAGCAATAAATGGTGCAACACAAAGGAGCGTATTATAATTGAAATCAAGCCAGGTAAAAAGCAGGTGTAGGCTGAACCCAGTAAATGATCAAGCACAATGGAGAAAGGAAATTTTATGTGGTGGAGATTTTTTTTTCCTCTGGCATTCAAAGAATTTCCTTTCAAACTTCTTTACTTACTTTCATGTAGCCAGCTCCTGTTGGTTGGGTTCCTTAACCTGTTGTTTCACAATGAAAAGAATCTTATGTACAAAGCAGCACATCATGAGCTGAATCCTGTTTGTTAAAAAAAAAAAAAAATGGAATTCATTTTGATAGTTGCTGACAACACATTTTTTCTACTCCAGATTTTTTATTCTTATTCCAAAGCCCCGAAAGAGTGGGATAATTCCCATTAATGCAGAATATGCATAATGGTCCGAAGAGAAAGGAAGTAGTATATGAAAAAAAGAACTGAAAGCAGGGAAGATCTTATGTTCAGCCTCCTTCATCTTCCAGAATAAAAGCTATAATCAGTTCATGGAAGGTCATACCTATGGTCATTTAACTTCAAGTGTAGCAATCCAGCCCATTCAGGTTTTCAGGAGGTGGTCAGCACCAAGAATCTCTCATAGCCCAAATGTAAATTATTCTTTTCATTGCTCAGTAAACCTCACACATCTGAGCAATCTTTGAGAATAGAGTTGAAACAATAAATTGTCTTAGCATTTCCTCTCCTCAAGAGAGGAAAACAATTTTGTTAATTCTTGAGTAGCTTCTGAACCTTCAGTCAATGGACCTTTTTCCTTTGAATTTTCCTTCTTTTCCATTCATGGTTTTAAGTGCCTGCTACCTCTTGACTGCATATAGGAAGTACAGTTCCAATATCTAGCAGAAAAGTTACTAAGGATCTGATTTAAAAACCCATATAAGTTAATCCATTAAAGACTCCCACTGATTTTAATAAAATTTTGATCAAGCAATGTGATTATCCAAATTAGCCTCTTAAATGTACTGTATAATGCATCCTAATCTGCTTTATTGTGTTACAATTCATCTCTTCTTGCTCAAGGGAAAAAATGCATATAATTGAGACTCCAGCTTTTTTAGATTGAGTTCTGCAGAAACAAAACATTGTTAGCATCAGAATCAGACATCAAACACCAGAAGTGAAGAAAAATTAAATATTAATTCCCAAATAATTATTTTTCTTATTTTTAAACTTATTAGTACACTATTTTTAATAGAACAAGTAATAAAAACTTGACACTAATTCATTTAATGTTAGTAATACAGATTCCAATAATACTAAATTCATAAGAACTATGTCAAAACAACTCATTATGATTTGACAGTGCATATACATGGACCACTGAATGTTAGTGATTTGATTCTCAACAGTCACTTTGCAAAGTAGGGAAATATTACTGCCATTGTAAAAACAGTAGAAAGTAGGTTATTTTCTGGACTACAAAGCACAGAGACTAATAGAGCCAAAATGAGAACTCTGAGAATTTTATAAGCTATCCCTAGGCTTTCACCATATAGCCACCTAGATGGATCTTTGATCATTTGACAGGCTTTAACTTTTTCATATTCATATCACACGTTCAGAGTGACATCTTACATAATTTGCTGAATAAAAATACTCTAATCTACAAACAAGG
This sequence comes from Oxyruncus cristatus, assembly GCA_013399855.1. Classification (NCBI taxonomy): domain Eukaryota; kingdom Metazoa; phylum Chordata; class Aves; order Passeriformes; family Cotingidae; genus Oxyruncus; species Oxyruncus cristatus. The sequence goes on from VXAY01005674.1 coordinate 37,572, forward strand.
AAACAGATAACCTACATCCCTATATAAAATCTGAATTATGTACATTAGCATGAGAGCCTAGATCAGCAAACTGTGTACAAGATGTGGAGACTATCATGACAGACCCTTCCCTAGAAGTCACTCTTCTTGTCCCTTGCTTTACACCTTTGCTCCTTTCAGACCCATTGTCATGGAAATAGAGGCATTGATAGAGATCCAATAACAAGGAGTGGAGAAAGAAGTAGCACAGAGGAAATGGAAACTGCGAAGTGTGGCCACTAAGAAAGCAAAGGGGAGGTGGAAAGTAGTGTAGAAAAGATGAAAGATCAGGGTCCCTGTCCCAGGACACGGAGAAGACCATAAAATCAGTCTTGGAACAGCAGCCTTATGTTCACACACATACATACTTTATCCTCAGTCTCCCCCTTGCAGAATTGCAGCTCTCTCAGGGTGTGAGGAGAAGAAATAACTTTTTTTTTACAGTCATGGCAGTTATTTTAAAAGGCCTCTCCAGTACATTTAACCTTGCATTTACATACCATGTGTTACATATACCATGTACTGCTGCTCAGTCTCACATTTTCTGCAGATAAGACATGAATATAGAGTAATTCTGGGTGTAGTTATTTCGGTGTGATGAAGTCAGCATAATACAGCTGAAAGTGAGAGAAAGCTGCCAAACTTTTATTTCTAATACACCTGAATGTAGTAACCTCAGAAGAGAAATTTTATTGTTCTGCTAAGTAGCTGAACAGCTAACAGGTTGGGTAATCTCTGCTCCCTCTTCTCTTTGTGTACCTGATCCAAGAAAGAATCTATACCTAGTTCTTGGAGCAGGGAATGAATCCAGCTTGCCTTTGGTGCCAGGGAATGCTCCATTAATAAGCTGAAGAATTAGGGTCCCTCTCCCTATTTCTCAGGTTCCATAAATTCTGTGTCACTTCCTGTGCAGAAATTGGTTTCAAGCAGGAGAAGGAAGCTGAGGACTCGCTTCCCCAAAGGTTACAGCATAATTTTACAGCTAAGGCACTCTTATCCCCAAGCCAAGAATATGTATTCCTCAATTTCTTGCTTAGGACTTTGTTTATCAGGGCATGCATAATCCAATTCATGGTCCATTAGTCAGATCTGGCCCATAGCACTCCTGTGCCCAGCTTTTTCATTGACAGCTAGGAAGTGTAGCTGCTCAGATAGTGAATTCTTCCTATGTGGCTGGATAATCCAACTCCCTTGGTGAAGAAGCTCTGCACTCACTCAGAGACAGACCTACTGCTGTGCCATACCTGAGGAAGACAAAGCAGGCACCAGCAGACATATGTCTTCTCAGGAATACCCACATAAAACCTGAACTGCTGCTCTCTTGGGCTTCAAGTTAACTGTGCAAAAGCTGTTCGTCCAAAAACCCCCTTCAGATGAGGGCTCTGTGCTGTGAATCCTGAGTAGGAGGAGGTGTTCAGGCTAATTGCATGTGCAGAGCAGGAGACTGAATCTCTGCTGAACCACTTTGGTTGTGTGTACAGACAGTGGTGAGAGCTGGCACCTCTGAAATGAGTTTCCTGAGAGGATTTGATACAGTACTTCATTGCCAAAGCAGCAGTGAGTCCTGGCTCAGCATGTCACAGATAACTAAAATATATTACAGCTGGAAAAGACAATTCATTTAGGAATTGAAGAACCCTGGTTTATCATGAATAACTGAACTAAAAAATAAGTAATCTTAAAAAAGGCCTGATCAGAGGAAGGAATTTTTAAATTAGTTTCTTAGAAAGAACCTCTCTAGAAATCAGGCATTCTACACAGCCAAATGTGCATCGGTTCAATTACAAAGGTGGTATTGTAACAAATTTAATAATGAACATTAATCATCTCTCACTGAGACCCATTATTTTCCTCTTCTCCCAGGATACCTGCTCTCCAAAAGTACTTATTTAAAAACTGGTTAGCAGAATCAACTGGTACAATCTGTAATGCCAATAGGCTTTCAATACCCTATGGAAAATTATTATAAAAGAAATTTAAAACTAATCCTTTGGCCATATATTTGTAAACATCAAGTTAGCAGTGATGAGGATGTCTGACTGATACTGTCCTGTTTCATCAGCAATGCTGGACTGAAAGACAACACTAGGTGATGCTGTGAAGGAGGTCTATGAGCTGTGTGATGGCATAGAAACTTTTCATCTGCAGACAGGGCAGTGATAAAAAAATAAACATTTCATTCTAGAAAGATTTATAATTTTTTTTCCACTAACAGGATAGAGAAATAGAGTGGATCTAAACATGAACTGCTTTCATCTTTACGTTAATTTTTCATGGGATCTTCCATTGCTGAAGAAAGACAGCTGTCTTTTATTGGTTCATACACAAAGAATGTATTTCCTCTTAAATTTTACCAAAGATCCAGAAAGACAGGTGTAGTGTTTCCTCCCCCAGGACTACCAGTTACTTTTGGCTAAGGGAGTCTCCCAGAAAAGGTTGGTTTCAATCATGTTAGGTGAAGGAGGGCATCGTATCCGGGACTCTCACTTGACACCTGGCTTAGTACAAACTTCCTAAGTAAATGAGTCACTGGAGTGTTGTATAGGAGGGGAAGCAACAGCAGGAAAAAGCCACTGCCAACTCATCTTTTTTGTGGAGTCTACTGCAGTGGGTATATGACTAATGTTTCAAAGTATGAAACTAGGACTGAATCTCTCTGGAGAATGCACAGAACTCATCGGGTTTTTAATCCCGAGTGGGTTTAGCTATGAACCAGGTTGTGTCAGAACTGCCTGCTCCTAACTGTGTTCCTTTTTGGCACACTTTCTGTGCTTTTGGTGCTTCGTTACAGCTCTGTGAGTTGCATTCAGTATTTGAATATTCCAGAGAGTATATTCAACCTACATGTGATTGATTGTGAGAATGGTTTCTAATACTGCTAATGCACAGTCTGGGACAAGTTGCCTCAGGACTTAGTCTTTAATTTGGGTATTAGCAAAATAAGATAGTAATATGCAATTAACTATCCCACAGGCATATTATACGACTTACTTGGTTAATGTTTGTAAGGCACACTTTGGAAATTAAAATGTTACATGCACTGAGTATTGTACAGCACGGTAAAGTGTTTGACTGTTTAATTCAGATGGAATGCATGTAACACAACGAAACCATGAGTCTTGGCCAGCATGCAAGAGACCCTTTGTCATCTTTCATTTCATTTGCAAACACTGGATCAAGTTTCCTTTACTTTGGCCAAAGCAGCACTCTAAGGAATCATACTGTGTCTCTCCCACAGTTGTAAAATATTCTTCTTCTTAGAGAAGAATATCAGGTGGATTTTGGTAGTAAGATGCCAATACCTGGAAATATTTTAGGAGTACTGTGGGAGCAAGAGTCTGTTCAGTTTGCTAACTGCAGAAAACTAAGAAAGAAAAATGATGTATGGTACAGACTTGCAGGTAAACCCTTGAGATGGTAATGGAGAACTTCATTTTGCCATCCGTAACAGTGAAAGAAACCTAAACCTTAAGATTCTCCACAGCAACACACTTATCCCAGCCAACAAGCAGAGTTGAACTTCTGACACATGTCATTAATCACAGAAGAATATCGGTGACATAAATGCAAAAAGAGTGAGAGAAGTTTTACAAACACACCATATACAGACTTAGCTTGCTTATATCCCTGGCTTGCTTTAAATTTTGGGGGAGAGTTTTCTTTCTTTTCTTTTCTTTTCTTTTCTTTTCTTTTCTTTTCTTTTCTTTTCTTTTCTTTTCTTTTCTTTTCTTTTCTTTTCTTTTCTTTTCTTTTCTTTTCTTTTCTTTTCTTTTCTTTTCTTTTCTTTTCTTTTCTTTTCTTTTCTTTTCTTTTCTTTT
>VXAY01005674.1:42680-63313 GCA_013399855.1 Oxyruncus cristatus
TTTCTCTTTCTCTTTCTCTTTCTCTTTCTCTTTCTTTCTCTTTCTCTTTCTCTCTCTCTCTCCCCTCCTCCATGTCCCTCTCCCCGTTCCTCTCTCTCTCCCCATCTCTCTCTCTCTCCTCCCCCTCCCCATCTCCATCTCTCTCTTTTTTCCCTGATTTATGCTCTGGTATGCCAATATCAAGTTTTAGCTGAACATGAATCCTTAACACTGTCCATCTTTGTGAATGTACATTCCTTGGTGCTCATTGGCCCTTAATCTCTATCCTGATAATGGAAGAGGCAGAGCCACATAGGATGAATGCAGATAGGAACCTGTCAGCAGCCCTCTGTTGTGCACTGACATAATCTAGCAGAGTTTACATGGGAATTAGAATCTGAGACAGAATAAAAGGGGGGGAAAGAACAAAGAGAAGCATGAAGGTGATAATAAAAAATGAACATACACCATCCTTGTTTTTTAGCTGCCAAAAAATACACATTGACTTAATTAAGAGAAAATCATATTCTTTAGCAGTTGTATTGTTTTATTAAAATGCAACATGAATATTAAATAGTAGATGACTTTACCTCCCCATATTAAGAGCAAAGCTATTTGTTTTGAACTCTTGATCTCTTTCATTTGCTTTTTATTTCGTGTGTGTGTTTTCTCTGTTAACATTATTCCTCATGCTGTGAGATCCAATAGAGAACTGGGATTCACCCTGAGCGGTGGTGTCTGATGTCTATTTGGAACAAATTCAAAAAACCTAAGCAGTCCAGGGAAAACTCCAGCTTCCCCTGTGATCACCACCTGCCAGGAAGCCAAGCCCAGATGCAACAGAACATTGAAGTCTGGCAGGTCTCCATCACAAGGCAGGTATGATTTTTCTCAGATTTAGTTAACTCTTAAAGATTCTGTCAATGCAAGTGAAGTGATATGCTGCTTGAAACAGAAAAGGTTCTGTATGATCAGTGTCTAGGAACAAACACATAATTGATACAGTATTTCAAATTGCCTTTTGAAAAAATCAGGTAGGTCAGTTCAGTCGAATAGAGTTACTTTATTTGAAATACAGGGATAATGCAGTTGAATTTTCACTAGAATTTACAAAAGACTGAATTCCAATAACATGTGTAGCACTACTTTCAGCCTTGATTCAGCAGACTTTTAGATTCTTATTTAAGTTAATGTATGTACTTCAAGTGCTGGACCAAGGCCCTTGCGAGCTTATATGGACTGCTAGAAAGCACATGAAAGAATAATTTTTTACAACACTGAGGCAGATTTTAAGTGCAAGCTTGGTTCCTGGTTAGAGTAACTACAGACCAGAGGGTTAAAATGTTCAATGGCTTGATGTGCTTCATTTCTACTGTTTTCTTGCAGCAACAGTGGACAATGAAAATTATAGACTTGGTCTGATCCCTGACGAATGCTTGCCCACATAATTGTATTGGCTGCAAGTTTGGCCCAGCTGGGAGACAAATGGCAATGAGAGTTAGAAAAGTGCAGTGTCTGTAGGGCAGGGTTGATGTCTTCACATGGGACTTGCCTACCTTTTCTTCCCCATGATCACTAGAGATTTCTAACCTACATAATCCATATTTCATGGGCATGCTCAGACACTAACAAATAAAAACTCCCTTTAGCCATAGAGTTAATATGAATGTTTAGATGACAGCTATCATAGCTGAGCTAAGCTTGTCAGCTGCTACAGGTGTCTTTATACTGACATTCATTTTAGTAAACAAAAACAAAAACAAGTCTAAAAAAATTAAGCCAATCACCTCAGTGACATAGTCTCTGTCTGAAAATACATTTTCCTTGCCTACTGCACCTCTTGATCCAGAGCGGAAAAGGTGAATATCTTGAATTCACTTGAAATCTTATCAAGGAAATCTTAATTTAAATGCAACAACCTCTTGTTTTAATATTGTATATGTATGGCTGACTCCTAGCTATCTTGTAAGCTTCTGCAATTGGAAAAGCAAACATTTATCTATTGTATGTGCAATTGGCTTCTTCTTACACCTCTCCTATTGTGAAGTGGAAGGGGTTAGCCAGTCTTTTATCCAGATGTGACATAATCAGTGCCTTACAGAGACAACTTTCCATGTGGACATAGAGATAGAACTAATTAGTTTCTTCAAAGAAGCTATTATTGTGCTTGGGATATGTACAAAGCTGCTTCAGAAACCAAATGATAAATTCCCAGTAGACTCCTATTTGTTGCAGTAAATGATACATAATTCTCCTCTACTTAAAACTGCATGAAGTGTTTATACCAAAATCCTCAACATTTTATTTTCTCTTGAGGATAACTGTGTTCATGCTCTTGATTTAAAACAAACAAAAAGTTTCAGTAGTTGGGTGTGGGCATGCAGATTGAGATCTGTGTAGCTGGAACTTCACAACTGCTTTACTCCAACATAAGGGAGAGCTGCCCTTCACGTAGACGAGCTTTCTCTCTCCCCTAATCTGAACCACACATTCCTGCCTTTCCTTTGCACCCATGCTGAATGCTAAACTGAAAAAAGAAACTAATCAGGTTGAAGGATGGAGGGAGGCTGTGAGACACATATTGGGTAATTCTTTTCATACAGATTAGTTCCCTGAACCAGGTCACTCACTTCCTAATCCCCAACAGGTAGATGTGGCTGGAGATGGGACAGAGGGTAGGACTGCTTGTCTCATTCCATTTAGCTTGGCTGTAAGTGACTATGTAATTGCCATCTTGACTAGACATTAAAAATAGCTTTTTTTCTGTAGCTTACGATTTTCTTATGTATTTACTTAAATACCTTGCTGAATTGGAATCTCAGTCTCATGTTAAAGCAATTTCCTAGAATTTTTGTTTCTTGGTTGACTTCCTGGAGTGTCAGAGTCAGAGGAACTGTTCTTCTTTGTAACAATTTCACTCAAAAATATATAACCATTTTAAAGAAAATATTCTTTGTTGCTAAGAAATATTGTTTGTGACCTTTTATTAAGCATCTACAGCACCTCAGGGAAGAAAAAAGAAGTATAAGCTTGGCAAGGAGGAAAACTCCAGGTAAGATTTGTGTTTTTATTAGCCCCGAAAGAATTGGACTTGATTTAACTAAGTTATACAACATATAAAGGACTCCGTACATGGGCCGTGGAGTATATTAGATGATAAAATTGGCTTATTCTGCTGTTCCATTAGTGATGAGACCAGTGGATATACTAACTGAGACTGATATGTCTTGATGTATAAGGAAGAATAGGGCACTTTAAAGCAGACGGAGGGCTCCAAAGTGCTTTCCTAGCATAATGTAAGATAGGATCCAGTTGTAATTTCCTTCTTCATCCTCAGTGGGAATACATGTGAGAGCTTAACATATTGTTGTAAGGAAGATATACAGTTCCCCAAAGGACACCTGAGAGATCTTCGGAATCAGCATTTTTTAAGTCATTTTGCTTTTTGTATTGAATAGATGAAGATTGCAAAGCTGAACTCTTTGGGAGGTGGATAAACAAGACAGGGACATGCCTGGATGGTTGCACACACTGCATGATACATAGTGTAGGGCTGTTATCCAGACAGTATATGAAACAGGACACATTTCTTCATCCAGTTTTCTTCCATAAATACTTTCTAAACCAACTCTTTGAAACCAGCTGAGGAAGCATTAGCATGGCAGAAATGGAAACTCAACATATCATTCCTAAGGTTGCCTGTCTCACCTTAATGGTGGCCACTTGCACATTTTTACCGCAAGGAGGTCTTTCTTACATTCAACCACGTTGATTTTCTCACAAAAGCAGAGACATGTTATGCAGAAATTCCCAAAAGCTGTACTCTATATCTCCCTTCTCCTCCTTCAAAACTCCCAGATTTCATGCTCTTGTTAGTGCTCTGCTCTCTTCTTGCTAAATCATCTTCTATGTCTTGATCTTCACAAATATTCTCTTTTTTTCCTTTTTTCTAAGAAATTGTTCAAGTTTATATTTATCCTCTATATTAACCATATATTATTCTATTGTTATCTAATTAACAAATGTCCTACTTAGTGCACAGGCACTAAATTATGCTGTTTCCTTTCCACAAGACAACTGCTCTCTTAGACCTACAAGCACAACTACTCCTTAACCTAGTTCTGTCAGAATGATTTGATTTGTAAAATCCTTGCAGAGGAGTGTTTTAGTAGGTTTTAAAAACCAAATTCTTTTGACAGAATCAGGTTGGGGGCAACTACAAATGTAGCTATACCAGCAAATTTGAGCAGGGGTGGTAACCTTTGGGGAAGCAGAAGGGAGAAGTGAGTGGCTGGTGATGAGCCATCTACATTATCTCCATGTTTACATTATTCACATATCTATCAGCAGCCTTACCAACATCTGACTACACCCTGCCTATTCAGATTGTCATAAATTTTTCTCTTTTGTCCAAAATATCCATTATTGCTAACAGACCTGCAACAAAAACCCACAAGGCTCTTTCTCCATCACACTGTCTAAACCTGCATTTTCATTTCCTCAGATGATTTTCCTTATTCCCTTTTTTTTGCTCATTCTACTGCCTATTTCATTAATGTCATTAATTTTTATAGTGACCAGTTCTTCTCTTAAAAAAATTTTGGTCTTCATTTACATCTCTCCTTGAGTCCCTTTCTCAAAGCAGTTTTTTTCCTCAAATCTTATTAAACATCCTCCTTTTTTCTGCCTTGTTTTAATTACTTTGTGAGCCCTTTAGGTCGATGAACATGACCAAAGTGTACAAAATGCTGTTAGTTTTCTGGTCTGCCAAATTATAATAACAGCAATAGTCAACCAAGTTCTGAAATTTGAACACAAGATAGTATGTAACACTGCAGAAAGTAAGCCAAAACAAAAGAACAATTATTAAAAAAGTTTTAAAGGAAGACAGCCTGCAGCACTGAGCAATTTAGAAAATTCAGAACAGCCAACAGTCACTGACACAAGGAGAGGGCAAGGAGAAAAGACAGTTCAGTCTCAAGACAGAAAAGAAACTTCACACCCAAAGTGCCTGATGATTCAGGCAGAAAAGTATCTGAAGTTCAGGAAACTCCTAAAATGTTGTAATTGCCCCGAAGCGTACACAGGATAAAATTCCACCCTGTCTTAATGACTGAAAGCTGCTATATGCATGGAAATGAGTGACCTCTGTGACTGAAAACTGCTTTTAGGAAACGAATATATTCCTAGACAGGAACTGGTGAAGACTTTTTTGATAACTAAAAGGCACAATCCCTCTCTGAGCAAAGTAATTTCTGGTGCTGTTTGAGTAGGAGCAAAGTAATGGAAAATGTACTGCATGATGTTTATCTCTATACACAACCCATGACAGACCTAGCTGGTAACCTAGAAAATGCCTTGAAGAAAAACATGGAGCAAAGGTAAAAAAGTAGATATGTATGAGAAAGAGAGAAATGGACAAGAATAGTGAAATGTAGAAGATTGTAAATGAAGTACATTTTGTTTCTGCATCTGCACACATGCTCTATAAGAAAGAGCAGGAGCATCAAATATTTAATGTTGGAGCATACTCCAAATTTGTAGATCTTTTCAAGAATACTCAAGTATTGTTGAAAAACTTTTGTATAAATAGACTATTGTACAAATGGAGTGTCAATCTGTCATTTCAGTTCCCTCACACATTCAAATCTGAGCCCTATTTCTTCAGTCCTTCAACCTGCTTACGTACTGATACACAGCCATCTGCCAGGTGGCTTCCTAAGTGAAGAAGCAAAGTTTTAAAGGTGGTTCTAATTCAAGACCCATCACTGCATCATGGAGTATCATGGGGCACTACTGAGTAGCTGATACTGTGAGGTTTTTTTGTCTCTCACTTTCCTTTTCTTTGCCCCACTGAGAACTTCTCAAAAGCTTAAACCATAAAGATCCTCTACTTTTCACTTTCTCTTTTTTCCTTTTTTTCATTTTTTTTCTTTCACCAGGACAAGTGAAAGAAGAAGAAAGTCAAAGAATTAGATGGGTTTTGAAAAAAACAGCAAAAGGTTTGGCAATGAAGCTCAGCAAACAGTTGAACAATTGGCTTTGGAAGAGGATTTTGACTATAGTGGCAAACGGATGAGTTTTGGCCTGGAAAATCAAGATGCATTAGGTATTTCAGGGCAGGAGAGGGAAGATTACACAACCTGGTCAGGTGGAAAGAGATCTAGTGGTCAAGAGCTTAGTTACAAAAACAAACAAACAAAAAAAACAAAAACAAAAACAAAAAAAAAGAAGGATTTTACTAAAAAAAAAAAAAGTTTTGCAGAGAGGAATGTACAGAGATATTAAAAAGAAAGAACATGGTAATCAAACCAATGGAAGTAGAATCTCTTCAAGGCTCAAATTGACTGGAAATAAATTTATCAGCAACATAGAAATTAACTGTTATATTCAGGGCTCAGACTAACTAAGAATGGGATAGAAATCTCACAAAAATAGAGTTTTGCCACTAAGGATGGTAACTATATTTATTGGGAATTTTTTTAGTATAGTTTATGCCTGCAACTTGAAAATAATACATTTAATAAAACTACATCTTACAGTATGAAGTTCTCCTTGTTGTTTTCCCTGCTGCCAGCCTTGGGGAGATCATACACAGACTGTTTGTCAGGCCTGCTAGTGATGGAGATTCTGATTACATGGAATACATATTCCTGAACAGCAGGGGATAGGAGCTCTCCAGTGAGGAGAGTGAAGGTAGCTCTTTAAAATCACCAAATCAGGAACTGCAACAGTGCAACAAAGATAGATAACACTCTTTCCAGGGGGATTTATTTGATCAAGATATTTCTGAGTGTGAAGGCTATGATGAAGATAATTGAAGAAGCAGAATTTAATACTGGTTCAGGTGGAAGAGGAAAATAGTACCATAGATCCAAGTATGAATAGTCAGGAAAATGAGTGTGCATATTCAACTGTTCATATACCTGGGAAATATTAGGTTCTATCTTTAAAAAGATATAGAAAGAATATAGAATATATAGAATATATAAAATATAGTCCAGTTACCATTAAGGCACTTAAGCCCAGCCTCAGTACCTGCTATCTAAGTGGTGTTATTTAAAAGAAAGCCAGTTACTTTTTAGTTCCTGTCCAGGAGCATTAACATTTCTAATAGGGCTCAGCAAATTAGCACCAAGTCAAAGACTATGGACCTGTCAGGATCCACAAGCACATTTTTCAAAACCGTGCTCAAGTACCTCAGTCACTCAGTCAAATATGCTACTAAATATACAAACAGACCCAAAACCAGCTGTAAAAAAACCTAATTCTGCTCAGCCGTCTTCTGCTGTTGAGCTTTTCCCAGGATCATACCACTTCTCTTGGTCTTGATGAGTAATTTTAACACCATACACCCACCAGACTTGGACAACATAGCTTTCAGCCGTGTAAAAGCATGTATTTTCAGCCAACTCTCCACCAACTCTCATCTTCACCAGCCCTGGCAACAGACCCAATCAGCACTCATTTTGCCACAGACATCTAGCTATCTCCTCCTTCTTTCCACTTCTGGCCCTTTCCCAGACTCAATTTGTAGAAAACACAGGTTCGAACCCATGTGCACCGTGGTGTGATTTGAACTTACACATCTTTTCTTCTTTATATTTGAAATGTCAGTCTATACAGAAGCTTGAAATGTTACATGTTAGTTGTTTGTAGTAAAGCATCAATTACAGTGATTTAAAGTATTTATAAGATTCCCCCTGAGCTTTTTCAGGGCTAAATATTCACAGATCTCTCCTTGTTGTCTCAGATGCTCCAAGCCCTTAATCACCTTTGTGGCCATTTGCTGGACATGCTCAAATATATTCCTCTTTCTCTTGTACTGGGGAACCGAGAACTGGGCACAGCTGTCCAGGTGTTCCTCAGAAGTTCTAAACAGAGGAGAAGGATCATCTCCCTCAACCTGCAAACAACATTTTTCTTAATGCAACTAAGGATGCTGCTTACCTTTTCCTGTGAGGGCATATCACTGTCTCATGTTCAACTTGCCCATCAGGTCATTTTCTGTAAGGCTGCTTTCCAGCCAGCTGTCCCCCAGCCTGCACTAATGTAGAGGGATTTTCCACCTTGGGTGCAGGATTTAGCACTTCACTGAGCTTCTGACGTTCCTCTTGGCTCATTTCTCCAACCATGTTGAGTGAATCATCTTAATGGCAACACAACACTCTGACACATCAGCCACTCATCCCAGGTTCAGATTACAGCAAACTTGATGGGAGTGGGCTCTCTCCTGTCACCCAGATAACTAATAAAGATGTTAAACAGTATAAGGCCCAGTACTGACACCTTGGATAGAGACCTACTAACTGCCTTCCAGAGTTTCTGGGTTATTACTGGTAACTAATAAATTCAAGCAGCTGGACTTCATGGTACAAGTAACAATCAGTTCAGTCAAGTTTTCAGTCAATCTCACTCTCTGTCTGCACATCCAGCAGTTTCTCTATGAGGATGTTATGCGACACTGCGACAAAATCCTTCAAAAATTGAGATAAACAATAATAAGGTGCACTTCCATCTTTCACCACACCAGTCATCTCATCATAGAGAACAATCCAACTCATTGTACATAATTTCCTATTCATAAATCCATGCTGACTCTACCCAGTCACCTCCTTGTCCTTCATATGTTTGGAAATGTTTCCCAGGATTATTTGCTCCATCAATTTTGAAGAGATTAAGGTGAGGGTGACAAGTCTGTAGCTATCCCAAAATTCCTTTTTGACCTTCTTGAAAATAGAAGTGACGTTGGCTTTCTTCTGATCCTTGAGAATCTACCTGGAGTGCCATTCCCTGTCAGAGCTAACCTAGAGTGGCTTTGCAATAACATCAACCTCCTTCCTTGACCTCGTGCATCCTAAGGTCAGTTCTTCCTTGGTTTGCAAATGCAAGATCAAGCAGAACATCTGCCTTTCCTGCTCCTGGATCACCTGTGCTGTGTTGTCATCAACACACTCCAGAAATTTCCTGGATCACTTGTGCCCTGCTGTGTTGTCCATCCAGAGATATCAGGGTGGTAAAAGACACCTCTAATACCAGGGCCACTAAATATGAGGCTTCTTCAAATTACCTGAAGTCTGTATCAACTTCATTTTCTTGATCAGGCAGTCTGTAAGAGACATCACACCACCATCCATGTTGGTCTGTCTGATAATCCTGATTCATAAATTCTCAACTTGTTCACCATCCATCCTCAGGAAGAGCTCCAAGCATTCCAGTTGCATTTGCACATAAAAATTAAAATGCTCATCAATTGCCTAATTTCAAGTCCAACTGACCAAATCAGTTCTGCCTTTCTTTTTTTTTTTTCCTCTTTTCCCCCTTCATACCGAAGTCAATATATGTTTGTATGCAAGAGAAAACCATTTTTATCTCTCTCTCAATCTCACTAATGCTCTGTATTGAATGTACAGAAGAGAGATGAAATGAGAGAGTTAAGTGGTTGCTCTTATGGCAAAAAGAAATTATGGAGGAATAAATTCACACTGTGAGTTTACCTCCTAGAGTGCCTGACTGTTTATAGCATTGTAGAACAGACGGATAACTCACACAAATTCACTCGATTTTAGCTGCATGTACACCTACAGCTATGAAAATTTCCTATTGTGCTTTTAAAAACCTACTAGCTTTTTCTCCTTCACAAAGTTTAGAGGGAAAATGTGTATTCTGGGTGAAATTTAACAGATTAAAGCTTCAGATAGATCTGGATTATGCTAAGCATGAAAGACATCTTTGATTAATGGTTTGCTGTATCTTAGCTAGCATTACAAATCTTGAGTAAATAACTAGGACAGTAATGTGTGTAGGATGAGTGTGTAGACAACAGACTTCAGGAAACACTGCAGAATTTCCATAGGCCATGGTGCAGAAACCTAATGATCTTCTTCCTTTCATTGGGCACAGTTTGTAAATGAATTAGGCACAGAAATACATGCAGTACTGCAAAACAATTTACCTCTACTGCAGGACCCTTAATGCATTAGCAGCATTGTTTTTTCCCACAATGGCTTAGAAAGTCCCCTTTTTCTTTTTAAAGTCTAATGCCTTTTCCTTAGAATTTGATGCTTTAGTTATTGGGTAGATCCATTAAGGTCTCACAATACAGTTCCCAGCATCACAACGGATATGCACAATGAAACAACTCAAGCCACAGCAAAGTGCTTATATAAAGATTGCTTAACCTAAACTACTTCAGTGTTCATATTTCGTTATCTGCTTTACACTTGGGGCATTATAGCTTTCATTTTCAACCACATCTTGAATTAGAATTAGATTTGAAGAACAGAGGCAAAGATACTTCATATTTAAATTAAACAATTGAACTGTAACTGTTGAAACAGTCAAATAAAGAAAAAGCATAAAACAAAAACCAGAATTTACTGTGCAGAGATCAAAATACAAGGCAAAAGATGATTTCAAGGGACTTCAGAAAATGAAGCAACAGATAATATAACCCTTAAAGGGTATTCACAAGTAACTGAGCATCACATTGTGCATATGATATAGGAATTGTCAGTAGGTGCCACTTCACACAGAGAGTGTGAAAAAACAGTTCTCAGATGTACTGGGTAAATAAACGTTCAGCCACAGAGTTTGGATGAAAGTCAGAAAGCAACACGAAACTTAGAGACCAGAGATTCAAAAAATGAGTCTCCGATTTGGGCTCTTTTTGCCTGTGGATATTCAAACATCACAGAATCACAGAATATTCTGATATGTTAATTTGGATATGCAGAATCAGAAATTAATTTTTGACCAACTAGTTCACATACACATAATTTAACCACTCCACATCAGCACTTTGGAGTTTGGACTTCACGTGGCACCATAAGATTTTATTTAAGAAATAAAATCAGGTCTTCGGTGATAATTCCCATGTTACATATTGTCACGAATAATTCAAGGTAGGATGCACAGCTCCAACCCTAAAGTTCTCTCAGCTTCAGATTTCTGCCGGGACTTTTCCACTTCACTCTTATGGTTATGATGAAGGGCATCTCTTATGTAATGCAGTGCTTTTTTTCTCAGAATTGTTGACTGAAAAAACTAGAAATGTCACATCAGAGACATGGGAATATTTAACCTATTAAAGCTTCACTCATGTTACCATATATATTTATTTTTCAGAGTTATGGTTATAAAATTCTGTCTTTCTTTCATGAATTCTATTAGGTGATCCCCTCTTGCAGAGGCATTCTGCACACCTTGCTTTTCCTGGGTGACTTGAATGAAACTACTCCCTCCGGAGTAAACTTAATCCCTTGAAAAGTGAACCACCAGTTAATTTACACTCAAACAAAAATTGTGGGTGGAGAGAGATGGGCAACAAACCTTGTTAAAATGAAACAGAAAGGTCTTCAGCTAACTCTTTTTTTTTTAATAAAGCCCACTTTTTTTTGATACTTCATAATTCTGGCTGTAATTTCTCTACAGAACCCTTTTTCAATCTGTCTCATAATGTAGTCAGACTATGTTAGCATGTGCTTTAGGCTTGCCACAAAGCAAGAGTTGCCTTCTTGAAAGAATCTGAGAGTGACCATGAAAAATTAATAGGTCTTTTCTATCTCAGAAGTAATAATACTGAGATTTTTCTTTTTTCTGCGTATGGTCTAGTTTTGTGGAGTATCGAAGTCAACTGTATTATTTCTGAGGTGTAGTCTTTACTGTGGGTAGGGTAGGCCTCCCTGCTCCCTGAGGCTCATACATTTCAGACTACAGTACCTCAAATTTTGCATGTGCAGTCCAAAGTACAGTACCTATGACACACCAAAACTATATTATGCATTTAAAAAGTTTATTGATACTCTGTTTGGTATTTCATTTAAGTATAGCTGATTTAACTTTCATACTGCAAATAAAATGCACTTAAAACACAGTCAACTTATCCCGAAACAAGCAATCAGATAAAACATAAGACACATCTCATGCATCCAAAGAAAAATGCTGAACTGTTGCCTATGTGCTTTACCTTTGCATATCTGCTTCAGAGTTGGGAGAATTCATTTACAGCAATACTGAGCTCAAAGTGTTCTAGGAAAAGAGATAACATCAGTCATCAAATCCAGGGGAAAAATGAAACAGGAAACTTTCTGTAGTCCTGGAGTCTTAACTTCATGATAATTAAATTGGCCACAGAATGACCAGTGACCCTCTCTAGAACAACTAACACTGTTCTGCTAAGTCCAATATTTGATTGACTGGCTCTTTTCCAAAGTCAAAATAAGGCAAAACAATTCCCTCAGTTAAATTCAATAGACACTTCAAAACTACTGACCGTAAAGTACCGAAATGAAAATAATGCTATTGTGTCCTCAGTGATAACACTTTGTTCTGAGAAACTGATTGGATCACTCACTGTGACAGATTTGTTTTCTCACAGGACACAATTGAGTAAAAGCTTTAATTTCCTGGTTCCCTAAACCAGATCTTTCCCTGCATAAACATTACAAACATATCAGCTTTTTTAAAAATAAGATATTAATGAAGAAGATTTCACTGATTTGATAGTCTTATAAAACCAGCAATCTTAGAAGATTGATCTGTGTGTATGTCTCCTGCATCAGACTATGCAAGGAAGACATCATTTCTGACATACTAGGAACTAGAATTATAATTAGGTGCTCTAATATTCAGACAAACTTTAGTAAGCCTCTATGGTTTTTTTCACACTCAAAGTGTTTGCCATTTACGTAGGAAAGTAGTGGGCTATATTGCAAAGACAGATTAATTTTTTTTTAATATTAAAAATTAGATCCAGAGTATGTTTTCTGTTATGCTCCCCTCCACTTAACACTGTACTAATCTGAGCCCTCTTTTTGCATAAGGAAATAATCCAAGTCGCTGAAGATATCCTATGGGTAGGAACCTATAACACTGAGATCTTTCAATGTCTATTGATTTAGGTCTGCATCAAAAAACTGATTCAAATAAATGAGTCTTTTTATTGCCTGAAATGGACTTAGGAGCAGACCTTTACATGACAGCTGAGTGTACTCAGCATCTCATAGAACCAAGGTTCCCAAAACAAAAAGCTGACCTTATTAATGAAAAATCAAAATGCTTTCATTAGGAGTGCTTTATATCTTTGCCACAACAAAGTCACATTATGTATGTCTGAAATTATTACTTTCACATTGGAATGAACAGTTTACAAATTATTTTATTAAATTACATCTAATGTACTTTCCTCATAGACATTTAGGAATTCTTGAAGGGGTAAACTTTTTAGACTTTTTTATAGTCTGCCAGAAAAAAACTCTATGAGAGGGAATAAGAATAGCAGACACATCCTTTGGGCTACTCAGAATTGGTGTGTTTTCCTTTCAAACTATACTTTTACGTATATCCATATTTTATCAATTTATTTAAAAAAATAAAAAATATTTTTAATTATTTGGCACTATATATCACACATCTCTTTGAAACATATTTGCCATTATTTTTAGTTGTCAGTTTTCATTATCTATTCATGTATTTAACATCATGGTAGAACTAGAAAAATCCCAAATTTACTATGAAAACAATGTCAAATATGAACACATAACCATCAGAAAATCATAAAATTCTGTATTGAATAATCCATCTTCGAAAACAGTCAACACAGCAGTGTTTCAATGCCCATACATTATAAAGTAAAGATAATGAAGCATCAGATATTGATCTTTACTTGGAATTTTAAGTGATTTCCTGGGTACTTTCAATTCCTTTCAATATCATACCTAAAATATTTTACTAGTTTTTTTTCTAATGTGTTGTTTCAACACAGCCCTTTTAAATTTAGCAGAGTGTTTTCACTCCAAAATATTTGTTTTGAAAGTGACTTTCTGTGTCATTTATCCTTGTGTTTGGCAAGTATCCCTGTTTTCCAGCTTCCCGTGCTTTGGCAAAATAACTCACAAGAATCATAAAAACATTGAATTGTTTAGGTTGGGAAAGACCTCTAAGACCATCAAGTCAAATCATAAACTTATCCCTGCCAAGTCCACCACTAAACTGCGTCCCGAAGTGCCACATCTACATGTCTTGTAAATCCTTCCAGGGATGACTTTTCCAGGCAGCCTATTCCAGCCCTTAACAACCTTTTTGATGAAAAAATTTTTCATAATATCCAATCTAAAACTCCCTCGACACAATTCGAGGCCATTTCCTCTCATCTTGGTGCTTATTATTTTGGAGAAGACTCTGACCCTCACCTCACTACGGTCTCCTTCCATGTAGTTGTAGAGAGTGACAAGGTCTCCTCTGAGCCTCCCTTTCTCCAGACTAAACATTCGCAGATTCCTCAGCTGCTCCTCACCAGACTTGTGCTCCAGATCCTTTCTCCAGCTTTGTTGCCATTCTTCAAACATGCTCCAGCACCTCAATGCCTTTCTTGTCAAGAGCGGCCAGAAACTGAACACAGGATTTGAGAAGTGGCCTCACCAGTGTCAAGTCCAACAGGATGATCACTGCCCTGGTCCTGCTGGTTGCACTGTTTCTCATACAAGCCAGGATGCCACAGCACACAGCTGGCTCTCGTTCAGCTGGCTGTCAATCAGCATACCCAGGTCCCTCTTCACCAGGCAGCTTTTCAGCCACTCTTCCCCAATCTGTAGTGTTTCGTGGGGTTGTTGTGACACAAGTGCAAGACCCATTACTTTGCCATGTTCAATCCCAAACAAGCAGCCTCAGCCCACTGATCTACCCTGTCATGATCCCTCTGTAGAGGCTATTTACCATAAAGATCAACACTCACACTCAACTTGGTGTTGTCTGCAGTTCACTACTGTTCTGATGAAATCTTATTAAAATACTAGACATATGTTTTGCTATCTGAATGTTTTGAGAGCCTTTTGAGTATTAATATCTCACATACTTTTTTTTTTTTTTGAAATACATTTCATTTTTACTTGGCTGTTGGACTGAAGAATTCCTATGTTGTATGTTGTAACCTGGCTCAACTCACAATAACTGTCCACTCACCACCCCTTGATCTCCCATCCCAAGACTACAGTTGACAAAGATAGGCAAGCAGATCACTCTCACAAATATACAGTCCACTTCCTGATTCCCACAATATGGAAGAAGAGAAGGAACAAATGGAAGGAAGAGAAGAAAGGAAGGAAGGAAGCAGGCAACCCAAATAAACTTGCAAATGTCAGGGTCAACTCAGAGCAGTGATCCATGTGGGTCCCTTCCAACTCAGCATATTCTGTGATTAACCTTCAGCTTTCCTAGCTCCTGTATCAGATGCTTCATATGGTCTTATATTATTAGTCTAAGTTAAACATTCTATAACAAAATTATAAGTACTGTAAAATCTCAGATTTATAGGGTTTCATGCTCATATTTTCGAAATTAACAATTGACCTCTGGTTGAGATCAAGAAGCCTAGGTCTTTGATAGTCTGTTCCCAGTTACAAACACAGAGCTCTGCAAAATTTGATCATGAAAGACTGAGCTCTGAAATCTTAACAGCCTCATAGGAAATTATGTTAACATTAAAATCTTAAGCCTATGAACAACCTTTGAATAAAAGATAAGGGAATTATTTTGAGAAACTAACAACCAGGTTTATTTCTTATGTGTTGGCTTAGGAAAGAGCTTGACTCTGCTTGCAAATGTGTAAAATATGTTAGTACATTGTGATTTCTTTGTTTTGATTAGATTTGTATTTTATCAAGGCTGATATGGTTTTAGAAATTTTGGAAAACTGCCATCAACATCCAGAAACATATAGAAGCTTTAGAGAAGCATAGAACACATGACTGAAAAAATCCAAAGGGATCACGGCCTTAGGTATTGTTTCTAACTGAGATAATCATGTTCTCTGAGAATAACTCCACTGTGCCGCACTCTCACCAGCCTCTGTACAGCTGCCTTAATGTGGAAGCTTAAGGGCCCAAGTTCCATTTTCCATGTAACACAGGGCAGAAAGGATAAGCTAGCTGGTGCATTTCCATAGCCCGGTGAATCCTTGTGCACAGGTAGGGGCTTCCAAGTGATATTCCCAGGACACTGTACATCTATGCCTGTGCTTCTTAGTTGTATTTTCACAGTTATGTTGCATTCAGTTTTGGAGCTTACATGATCACTGCAGGCTAGGGGTTCCCCATCCTGAATTTTAGTATTAGTGGTACATATCAGTTAGAACTGCTTTGAAGATAAATATATATATGCATATTTCAAAATGTTGAAATAATAGCCTAACTAAGTTATCTGTTTAAACACATATGAAGTGTCTCTACTTTAGGAATCTCCATAGTAGATACCAATCCACATTCAGTGTAATGTCTAGTCACATCTATTTTCTCTCAGAAATGTGCACACCCTTCAACATTTTTGTTTGAACTGCTATTGGCGAGGTGACCTTGGTCAGTTACACAACACAGTAATGTGGCACTGCATCAGCTTACTGAATTTAGTCTGGTCTGAAATCTGGCAGCCCCTTTCCTCCAACTCAAGCCATTAAACTTTCTTTTCCTCTTCTTTGTTTCTATGTCTCATCACAATAAATACATGGGGAAATGGAATGAATGCACAATTGTAGGTAACAAGCCGGGACTGTTGTTTCTTTAATGTTAAAAATCACTGTAGCAAATTCTATCGGTTTTCACAATTAACCTTCAGAAACTACTGCATCTATTGTGTGGCTTGGTCATTAAGAGACAATTTCAGTATTAAATACATGTGCGACAAAGGAACTGAATGACCTTGCTGTAGTTATAAACCAAAACATAGAGTGATAGATTGTCACTGTTGAAACTCCTAAAGAAACAAGGGAATATTGAAATTTATTGCCTCACGTACTTTTAAATAGTCTTGAACGTTTATAATAAATTTTTATAACAAATAGATTGTCATGCACTAGTTGGAAATGAGCTGAAAAAGAAATTCAATGTGAATGTAATACAGGAGTTTAGTGGAGGACTTATCAGACACTTGAATCAAGAATCACAGAATATGCTGAGTTGGAAGGTACCCACAAGGATCATCAAGTCCAAAACTTAGCCCTGCACAGGACCCTCCCCAAGAGTCACACCATGTGCCCTAGAGTATTATTCAAGTGCTTCTTGAACTCTGTCACAATTGGTGCTGTGACCACTTTCCTGGGGAGCCTGTTCCAGCATCCAACCACCCTCTGGATGAAGAACCTTTTTCTAATATCCAACCTAAACCTCCCCTGACGCAACTTCGGGCCATTACCTTGGGTCCTGTTACTGGTCACCACAGAGAAAAGATCAGTGTCTGTCCCTCCTGTTTCCCTCATAAGGAAGTTGTAACTGCAGTGAGGTCTCCCCTGAGCCTCCTCTCCTCCAGGCTGAACAGACCAAGTGACCTCAGCCACTTCTCATACGGCTTCCCCTCAAGGCCCTTTCACCATCTTCATTGCCCTCCTTTGAATGCTCTCCAAGAGCTTAATATCTTTCTTATATTGCAGTGACCAAAACTGCACACAATCTCTTTGGCTTTCAAGTACAGAAGTTTTTGCCTAATTATGTAAAGCTGATTCTCTTAAATAGCTGATTCAGAGTACTTCTGTTGAGGCATTCAAACAATTCAACATGAAATTTGATGTAATTAATTAAATTTGCCTGCACACAAGTATTTTTATAGAAGTAAATAGATTTACTTCAACATCACTGCAACTAGCTTTTTTTTTACTTTTATTATTTTAAGGGGGAAATACTCTGTCAAAATACATCCAATAAAGCAGACAATGATTTTACAATAAAAAATTAAACATGGAATTTGGAAACACATAGTTCCAAGTAATCTGTAGAAATAAAGGAGCCATTCAAAGTTTTAATAAATTCTTTCAATAAACACCTAAAAGGTTGAAAATGAAGGAATGAGCTGCACTGTTTCTTCTAGTGTATCTCCTACATTTTTACATATATCATTTGAAAAATAAAATATTTTTATATCAAATATTATTGATTTGGTCAATAAAATAATAATACCCTAGCTAATTTTGAACTAACATAATATCTATCTTTTGATATGCGGCAGCTATTAATTTCATGGCCACATACATTATCTAGATTCCTTGAGCTGACATCTGGGCTCTGGAAATCAAGAATGCCAAGTCCATATTACATCTTTCAAAAGGTGCAGCAACCTATCACTGCAGTAGGCAGGTTGCCATAAATGAAAGCGAGAGCTAGAGAGAAATTCCAGGAAATGAAGATTAAAGGAAACCACTTTGAAATTGGCTGAGCTGAGCAAATTAAGGAATTCATGTACCTCCTGATGTTGTAAATCAACTTACGATGTACAGTCCCTGGCTATTTAATTAACAGTTTCATATTCTGCTAGCAAAAGAAGGGTCACAAGGACAAGATATAGAATGTGCAGTAATTTCACCAAGGTCTGCATTACTTCTAAGGCCAAAATTCTGGGTTTTTTCAATTAATATAACTCCTGAGTTATAATCAGAAAGATGTTTTTTAGCTTCTTTCTTCTTTACTATTTATTTAATTCCCCTTACCTCTTTATCTGTGTGTTCATGCCCACTTTTCATATTCCTTCATAGTCTTAGTCCTATGGTAGCTGATTAGGTCAGCAATTCTTCGGTTTGATGTACAAAGCTCAAATGAGTGCAAAGTGTAATGAGGTCTGACAGCTTTCAAAATGATAGTTTTTAAGCTGTAACAGCCATCAGTTCTGTAGCTAAATGAGTACTTGCAAATGGAACACATAAATGTAGATATTTATTCATGAGAGCTTCATGTACAAACAAGGATATTTTTGCACAGTAGCAAACGTGCAATAAACCTTCATGGAAATATCAGAGGCTATTCTGAATCCCAGAAATTAAGCTGTAGTTCTTCATTCTCCCTAGCAAACAGTATTCAGAATGAAAAGTTCAGATTGTACATAAAAGGAAAACTTTGAAGGTATTGGGAGAATTTAAACAGTGAATGATAAGCTTACCTAAAAAAAAAAAGGCTAACAAGAAAAACAAAAATGGAGATTAATAATAAGAAACAGTACAGTCTGATAATTCATAGATGGTAGTTTGGGGAAGTAGGGATTTAAAACCTGAATCCTTCCACCCATCGGAAATAATGGACTCTGCACAA
The DNA here is from genome assembly GCA_013399855.1 of Oxyruncus cristatus. Lineage (NCBI taxonomy): Eukaryota > Metazoa > Chordata > Aves > Passeriformes > Cotingidae > Oxyruncus > Oxyruncus cristatus. Next base: position 61,724 of record VXAY01005674.1, read on the forward strand.
GCTTTCTAATCATTAAGACATAAAAGGAAGCATATTTTCTTCCAGAAATTTCTGGGAAAATATAAATTGCAGAAAAAAAAAACCACCACCACCCCTCATCCTATCTGGAAATGAAGTGATGTTCTCTCCAAGTTTAAAGTGAAAGACTAGTTTATTGCTGTTACTATTTTAGGAGGATCCTAATCTGAATCAAGAAATTTGACATTAATTTAAAACATTAAATAGTGCCACATATTTGACAACAGTTGGGTTTCCAGGAAATTCGTTCTCATTATCGCTTTAGCAAGCTGTGATTGTTGACTGCCACATGCAGATGATGATATGGAAAACTAAATTTTCTATAATTCTTTATTCTCAATTTTTATCTAAAATGGAAGTACTCCTGACTTCCTTAACTGGTCCATGAGGTTGTTTTTACACAGTTAAAATGGATGCAAAATTCATGCAAATAAATATAAAATATGGTTTGCTACTAATAATACACCATCAAGCACACATAAATTAGTATACAGCCCAGAGCAATGCATGTGGCTGAACACAACTTGAATTAATCAATTGCTCATGAGAAGAAAGCTTACACAGAAGGAATATTCAGCCACTAGTCCTCTGGTTCCCTTTCTAAATCAGTAGTAAATCACACAATATGATTGGACTTCAGCCCTTGGTGAAAATAGGTTTGTACTCATTGACCACCCATGATAGATATGAGTGAATATCATTGTCCTGATCAAGACAAATCATTTTTTCATATTCTGAGTCATGGAACATGTTGGAAGAATACAGCCCTCTTCTTCCCTGTAGAGTATGTATGTAGTCATCTTATCCCATCCATCAGAAAGTCATTCTCTTCAACAGTATGTTAGTATAGGACTAATACTTAATAAAAAAAAAAGATGTAATGCCAGAAAGCCAAAAGACTTTGGTCTACTGACTTTTTTCATTTATTTTAGTACAGATATATATTTATTTATACTATGCTGCAGGAGCTGGAAGACAAAGAATAATGAATTATCTGTAGGAACGGTGCCTGAAATCCTGGTTTGAGTGTTTATCACTATGTTTTATCATATGTTGATGTATAGATTTTCTAAAATGTCCCTCAGATTTACACACATACTAAAGTAAACAAATCTTCAATGAATGTGAGTTGGTCCCCCCTCATTTTTGTCCCAGTATGTCAGTAATAAAAAATCCATATGACAACAACCAAGTATATTTCTAAGTGCTACTGAAAATTGGTTTCCATCTGAAAACATTAATTAATGAAAAAGAGATTTTCAAAGAACCTATCTGAAAGTCCAGCAGAGATTTTCTGATATAGAAAAGATCTTAGCTAGTAATTTCACAATACAGGGCATTTATATTGAAGGTATAAGGCCCCCCTTTATGTCAAATGTAAGGTAACAATTATGTACCACATTTCCATGGTTTTATGATCATGAACTTGAGTTCACCACAACCTATTAGTTCCTTAATATATATCAGATTCTTGATATGCTATGAATGATCAGTCTTCCTACATGTGTTTATCTGTACTGTTTCTTATCTGTTTATTCGGCACTTATTTGCCTGTGGGTATATGTCCAAAAA
>VXAY01005674.1:63351-148528 GCA_013399855.1 Oxyruncus cristatus
CAAACCTCAAAGAAACCTAGATTAAAGAAATTCCCAATCTTCAGGATAATATTTCTGTATCAAGAATTAGACCTATGTTTTTAACATGTGGGAAGAATATTGCCTGCTCTTTTATTGAGATTCATTATTTTCTACTCTTCTAAGTTAAAGTGAATTGTTTTATCTAATTGCTTATGATCACTGAGCAAGTATCCCAGGAACTTATTGATGTTGGTGTCATTACAATATGTGTTTCCATTACAATCTCAAAGCTGATATGGCATCCAACATCCTCATAAACAGTATCACTTTCAAAAAGCAGTCTATTAAGCATGGTCACTAGTGATCCTCATTTTGTTATTTCTAATTTTAAACCTTCAGATAGATGACATTCCAGATCCATACACAGCACACAATACATGAGGTTACAAATTCACTTCATGATGGATATTGCATATTAATCCCATTTACGTGTTATAGCAGAACTGAATATTTAACTGGGAAGTTACTCTGCATGCTGGAATGCACATGTTGACTTACTTCAAAGAGAGTAACTTCCCAGCAAACATAAGTCATGAGCCATTTAAATGACAGAATTTATTTTCTGAGTCAGAAATTATCGGGGCACCCTGGACATCTTAAAACACAGTTTCCAAGTGCAGAGGTAGAAAAACTCAAGTACCACACAATAATGTCTTTATATGTTTATATGTATTTATATGTTTGGTTGGTTGTGTAACCTTGACCTCACTGACCATAATGAATTAAATTTCCCCCAAAAGGACCATAATGGCTATCCAAGTGGAAAAAATAACCCACAAGAAATGAAACGCAGAGTTCATGAAAACTAGCAAGTAATTTCTGTGGGATATGTACATCTGTCTGTATTACATGAGGATGTATGAGGACTAAGTACATTGTCCTTATGTAAATGTCCAGCACTGAAAATAGATTACTATTATGTTTGATTTTTTGTGCACATAATTTTCATACTTTTCTTAGTTTTCTCAGAAAAAAAATATTAATCCCAATGAATGGAAATTACTTCAATAAAAAAATTGATTTCTCACTCCATCAAAACTCATTGAAGAAAGGTCCTTTTCACAAAGAAAATGGAGAAGTAGATAGGAATTGCATTTAATCATGTAAACATGATGTGCCTTTTCACTTCAAGTGCTGGCATGTCTTTTCCCTGGATATTTTTGCTTCATTGCCTGTCATGTTTTAGATTTGAAATACCATCTGACATTAATCAACATCCAAACTGAAATCTGAGCATCATACAAATCATATAGAGGAAGGTAAAGGAAGAAAATTGGCTAATGCGAAAGGACACTTTTAGTTTCAACATCTTTTTATTGTCAGATTTCTTTCCTTTTCGCTAGGATCCCTACAGATTTACGTCTGTGTGTATATTTCTTGAGCTTAAGTAGACTTTGCTGAACAGATCCTTATGTGAATATTTTCCAACTAAAAAGCACTGTATTTCTGGAATGTCCTGTAAAATGCATGATAGACATGGTACTGAATGCTTGAAAAACTTCTAATTCACACGCAGGTGCTCTAGATTAACAATGTACTTTGACTTCTAAGAAGGTATTTCAGAAGAGTAAAATACAGTCTGTCTTTGCTTACGCAGTTTGAGAAAAAGTGTAGGAATTTTTGTTATACTTTTCTTCCATTAACTATGTTGTAACTTGTGTAAAAATACAGTATAAAAGACTCAGCAAAATTTTAAAAGCAATGAGCATAAACTGAGTACTTGCTTCGTGACAAGTGACACTTGGGAAATGGTAGAAAAGAGAAACAACTTTTCAGACAAGTGCCTGTTGTTATAGTTTTGTATACAAGCACCACGAGCTGGGAGACTGCTAGATGAATGTTCTGAATGAATTCCCAACACTCTGCCCACACTTACTTCTTTCCACCTTTCTTCTTTGGATTGTTCATCATCTTTTCACCCATAATCCAAAGGTCTGCAGTATCTGAAATAAACTGAGTATACTAACACTGAAGAAAATGGATGAAGAGTATGAGGACAAACTGGAGCAGGAATGGGGGTGGAAGTGGTGCAGACATGGTCCCTTACTTAGGTCTTGCTGAGGAATGAATCAATTACAGGTGTTCTCAAAAAGAAGTTTCAATATGCAGGCAACCTACAGGCTCAGGTGGCTGGTCAAAGGTTCTATTACCTCTAAAGAAAGCTTCTTAAACTCTTCAGAAGAGTTTCTGTGGTGATAACCTGTCTCAGCCAACTAGACATCCTTGACCCTCAGTCCAAGTGTCATGATACTTGTAAATATGGCTGAATTCTATTTTCCCCCAAGCTGAATAGTTGCATCCAAACTCCTATGGTAAGTTCCACCTATGACATGTTCTCCTCAAGTTGTACCTTCTCATGGTCTGCCACTGTCTGGCACTAGTGGAGATTGGAGTGTGATAGTAGTTCAGCAGACCATGCTTTGACAGTATAGAGCTTTGTCAGCTGACAATATAGATTTGTCAGCTGTTTTTTTTGCAACCAGTGCCCTGGGAAAATGCACTTCTCTTCTTTGTTTATTATGTCCACAAGTGATCCTCTGATTCCCAACTTTAGCTATGTAAGTCTTGTAATTTAGTCAATATTTGAAAATCGCATTTTCCAGCAGGCAAGTCAACTCTTAGTGAACTCTCACCTTTTTACTTAGAGGCACCACTGGGTTATCTTCCTTCCATTTCCTTAGCAGCTCTGTTACTGAATCAAACTAACAAATACATCAAGGACCCATCTCAGTGGTCCAATGCGTTCGTGCCATAGCTGTGGCCTTAATTCATAACTGAGTTACCAATCCTTCACCACTCTCGTCATTGTTCCTAACATTGAAAGAAAGGCACTTTCATTAAAATTAACACACCATTTATATGAAATGTCTTCCCTTTGCAGAACTCAAGAGTGCTCAAATAATAAAAAACGTTAGTTCTTTAGTATTTGAGTGTCAGATATGAGGCATTATAAGTCCCATAAAATCTAGTAATAAAAATGCATCCATGATAGGTAGATCAAACTTAAGCCAAAATCACCAGTGTGATTTGCACCACAGAAATAATGAATGCAGGACTGACCTGATTCTTTTCCTCATCTTTCACAGCTTTCCCTTTTCGGAGGAAGGAGAGGAAACTTGTGTTTACACATTCTTTATTTAATGGGTTATATATTTTCAAAAAAGACATTTGTCAAAATGGATGCCTAAGCAGAAGATTCCACATCATTAAGTATTTAGAAAACCTGTGTTATATCATAGCTGTGCATATGCTTCAAATTAAGACATGGTTCTCACCGGTGTACATCTGTTACCAGATTAGTGTAGATAATATTTTCTCATTGGAAGGGACCCCAGAATAGCAGTGATCAGGATATAAATATGTTCTGACATCGCTATTTATCCAGAACCTCTTCATCTTCCATGAAAAAAAAAATCACTGAACTTCAAATCAGATGCTAATATTGCTGCAGTAAAACTGGCAAAACTGCAGTATTAGTAACGGTAGTTACTATAAAATTTTTACTCCCATAAAAAATGGGAAGAGATTTTGAAAGAGAATAGGTCTGCTAGTCTTTAAAACAAAGCTCAATCATAAATGTTAAAGGTGCTGAACTTGCAACGTGGGAAAACAACAGAATTAATTTTGTCTACAATTTCCAACACATATTGATTAAAAAGAATGCCATGATTTGGATATTTTGGGAATGGAATGGTTTGCAAAGTGTGACAGCAGCAGCAATATTGGTTTCTTCTTTTTGCAGAAAAAAAACCCCATGACACTCAGATGTTATTCAATAACTATTATCTAAAATGTAATCTTTCTCATCTGATGCAATTTTATATTTTATTTCAGAGTTTCAGAGAATGGAGCTAATCAATTCTAGAAGTTAGAGTAAGGTTACAGTTCTCTAAATAAAAAATGAAATTGTGTAAAATTACTTTATGAAGCCTAAGATTCATCTCAGATTCCTAATATCTAGTATTAACACATTCACAGTCACTGTCAATTTGCAAAAGATGAGAGAGATTAACCATAGATTTGCACACAGATTTGGCAGGAAAAATATCTTCATAAACTCATAGGATGGCTGAGATTGGAAGAGACCTCTGAAGGTCATTTGGTCCAAACTTCATGGTCAAATTGGGACATCTATATCTAGTTGCCCAGGACTATGTCCAGATGGCTTTTGAATGTTTCCAGAGTTGAAGATTGTGCACTTCTCTGTGCAACCTGTGCCACTGCTTGGTCATCCTCACAGTAAAAAAGTGTTTCCTTATGTTCAAAGGGAACTTGATCTGTTTCAGTTTATGCACATTTCCTTGTTTTTCCATAAGAAAAATTACTTTTGAAGGAATATGATATATATCAGGCATATGATGTAAAAAAAAAAAACAAAAACAAAAAAAAACCACAAAACAAAACAGAAGGACCTTAACTGTATTAGATGACCTATGTTTTTGCAGAAAGATTACCACAGAAAAATGTTACTGACCTCTACTATCAACATGCTAACCTCCACCTTGTTTAAAATACTGTTTTCTTTAGTCATAGACATTAATATTATTCTGTCTTCTGGTTACTAAAAAAAATATCAATTTTGTGAAAATATGCATTAAATAATTCAAAAATAACCTTTCCTCTGACCCTTAAATATAATTATCAACAAACAAAGAAATTCATTTTTTGTTACTTCAAAACATCTATCACTGTGATTGTCCCTCTGACAACAATCAAGCTTTGAAAACAACGGGCTTCAAGGTCTGTAGTACATCATACCTTGTAATTACAGAGCAGCTAACATTTCAGACTGTAATTTCCAAAGGAGGTCAGTGTAGCCAGCTCTTCTACTTCATGTTTTTTCCTCGGGGGTCTGTTTTCTAGCAGAGGTCAGCTTCATTTAGAATGTAGGTAAGGAAATGATTTTATTTCACCTTTTCTATCCTTAGAAAGGATGGGAAAGTATTAGTCCTTTTTTTTTAAAAAAAAAAAAAAAACAGAAACAAAAACAAAAACAAACTTGTTTGAACTTCTGAAAGATTTGTGTCTGGTGAAAACTTGTTTAATATTAAATTGGTAGGCACAAAAACTAGTGCACCAGTGGTGGTTTAAATCAATGCAAAAAGAAAGTCCTCCTTTCTATATTCCCACCACTAATAGTTGAAAATTCAGGAACTTCCAAAAATGTGGTGTCACAGCTCTTAACAATTTGGCTAATGTTACTGACTGTTGCTTGATTCTCCAAAATAACACATAAGTGCATTATCTTATTCTAATGTTCAAACAGCAGGTGGAATTTAATTCAAAGGATTGGTTATTTGCAAAGTGTGAATGTTCCTGAGGATTCGGAGTTTAACCTTGCTTATTTTACATGGTCACAATGGAGTTAGATAGTGGACTTGCCCATTATGAGGTTTGGTATACCTTAATCAAACTATCTTATGGACTAAATCAGTCTGAACACAGCAATTCTACTTGTGGAAAAAAGGCTATCATGGATTCATCACTCTGAATGGGTTTGAGATCAATACAATGCAGACAAAATAAAGCACAGACGCATAATCAGTTACTGTCATGTTGTTCTTTTGTTCTGCTGCCTCCCAGCATTGGTGGTTGCACATCATGCTAAGCTGCAAACAGCTGGGTACTGGTGATGTTATTTCTGAGTGTTGTCTGTCTGCCTGCCATAACAGGATCATCTTTCCACAAATGACTCCTGTGCATACTTAAGAAAACTAACAATGACTTTCATTTCTCAATGCAACTTTGAGTATTCAGAAAGTTCCAAATCATATTTAATATATTTTTCATTTTCCTTGTAATTTTCCTCAAGTTCAAGATGAAAGAAACTGCATATCAATGGCAAACTAACAAGTTTATAGTTGACCATATTGCTTAGCTTATTTTTGCAAATTGTATACAGCAGACAATTCAATGACCTCCAAAAATCCCAGCCCACTTTCTCAAGTCAAATTTTACAGAAATCATCTCATATTTGTTGTTTCCTTCCTACATAAGGCTGTTTCTCATTTATTCTTGCACAATGCCATGAATCTTCTCTGATATCACGCCTTAGCTGTAAAGCTGATAATTTCCTTCCCTGAGAACAATCACAATTAGAGCTGTTTATGTGACTGACCTGCTGCCTTTTATAGTCTGTTTTAATTGGTTTAGCTTTTTTATTGAATAAGCTTTCCATCTTTCTCTACTAACACTATTTGGCAGTCTATCACAGCTAATGACTCTGTTTCAAAACCATCACATATAATATGAAATAAGCATAGTATATTTTATAATGTATATTGTATTTTTCTGTATACCTTGTAAAATAGCAAAATTATACTACTGTGTTGGGCATTTAGTCAATGCTAGCAAAACCAAGAGTGCTTTTAATTCTGTTTGAAAAACTTCTAAACAAATACAACCAAAAATATCCCTCTAAATCACCACATTTAAAATAACATTGACTATTAGGAAAATAAAATTTAAGAAGTATCCTTTAAGAGTGGAATAGATATTGCTTGAGGATAAAATAAATAAATAAATAAATAAATAAATATTTTTTTTTTAAAAAAAGAAAAAATAAAAAAGACCCTCAGTTTTATTTAAATGTTTATTCTGGAATAAATTTTAAAGAAGCAGGTGAAAATTTCTGGAGTATTTTTACATTGTATTCCATGAGTCTAAACAGTTGTAAACCTGGTAGCAAGTACACAGCTCAGGGCCTGGTATAAACCTTATCTGTCTTTGTTGTCTTGCTAAAGAAAAAGGAAGCAAAAGTATAAGCTGCAAGCATACTTCACACCGTGTATCTTTTTACTTCCTAGAAAAACAGACAGAGATACAATTTATTGGCAGAGATGTAGTCCAGGTCCATTAGGAAGATACATGTTCCCTGCAGAAATTCTGAATTTCTGAGTTCACACTAAAATGTGAGCACATTCTGAGCCTTTCCTGATAAGTAACTGACTCCTTTTAGTAACGGTTGGCAGAAGGAAGCTGTTAATCCTTATCAGTTCTCGGTTCAACAGCTCCCAGACTAAATCCTGCCTTTTTTTTTTTTCAGTTTCATGTAGGAAAGCACTGTACTATTTGGAATGCACTAAATAGCACAAGGCATGAAGCTTTTATAATAAAAACTGGTGAATGTAAATAAAATGTTGTATAGAATGATATTTTATTATGTATTATGCATTATTCACCTTATATTTTATACTATGTAATACGTATATAATGCATGATATATTTTATATTCTCATTGCATTCTATGTTTTATGTGCTATTATAGTATATAAATTATTGAATTATATATATATTTTATATATACATATATATGCGTATTAAAATGTCCTTCATAGGGCTGGAGGACAACATATAATGCTACAAATTGCTGGCTAGGAGCTTTAGAACTGCTGGAGCAACTTTAGCCCACTCCACTGGCAATCTCAACTTCGACTTAAAACTGATGAGGGACATTGGACAAACATCATGAGACTGAGGGCCACCATGCTGTAGGAGATGACTCTCATTTCTTGCACTTCTAAACTGAGGAGCTAGTCTGAAAATGTTGAGGCTCAATTGGTTTGTCACCCATCCTTGGAGAGTATCTCACTCAATGTTATGTCAAAGAGCAATTAAATAACAGAGGTAGCAAACAGACAAAAGCATCAAGACTGAATATGGAGGAGTACCCCATGTTGCTCTGCATTGAAAGTTCTTTGCACTTTTGGTTTCTAGTACCTAAATCTAAACTGCTGTAACTAACACACAGAAACTGTAAAAAGGTATAAATTTATGAAAGGCAGAGGTGGGCAATCAGAGGCTAAGTGGGTATAAAAAAGTTGTATTCAAACTGCTTACATGTTCTTAGCCTTTGCAGTTGCAATTATGCTCCATCAGAGATAAATAGGAAGGGCTCAGTCCACTTACTATCCATCTTCCTGTGGCTTTCTCCCACTGAACCCCCAAAGCCACTCAGAGAGAGGAGCTCTAGTACCTAACCTGGAGATGTACTTGCCAGGGACCCTTTGACACTGCAGGATTTATTCCTGCCTTACATGTTTGCCCTCTATCAGAAAGGCATCAGGTGGAGCAGCCTCCCTGTTTACCCAACACACAAGGATACAAGTCCTTGAAGGATCTTGTAACCTTCTTTGAAAATGCACTTAACTTTTTGGACCTTTACTATTGTGCTGAATTAGAGAAAGCCTTGGGGATTCTCTGTGATCTCTGTGTACTTGAATTTAGAAGAAAAAGAGGAATTCACACAGCCCATCACTGTTGTTGGGAAGTCCATTAAACATTTGATGATCCTAAAATAAGTGCAACAACCTGTAATCTCTTAAAACAGGAAGAGTTAGATGTTGGTTTCAAACACTTGGAGGAATCACAAAAGCAAAGCATCTAAGGAACCATGTACAGAATGCACAGAAGAGAATTGCCTTAAGGTAAGTCTTTCTCTGCCATTACTGGACAGTGCACATATTTTGCTATTATCAACCAACTGTATGCAACAACTTGGATGCCTTAAGGAATGTAGATACCCATGTTTAGGTTACGGACACCTACTCGAACTGTCATGAAACTCTTATTCTAGTTTTCAGGTTTGGATTTGTCATCAAATGCTTCAGAAGAGCTGAGGTTCTTGCTCCACAGTGCTCTATTTCTCCCAAGGCAGTATTACTAAGGTATTTGTTTACTCCTACATGTACTTAGGGCTTTAATGTTTTCTGCTGAAACTTTAAAGTGTGTCTTAAGAACTCCCTTATTTCTCAGCTGTCAAGAACCGCTTAGTGTTCTCACGTAGTTGTAGCAGTTCTCTGAAAAAAAATTCCTGTGTCGGTAGCTTTCTGAGCTAAAAGGTCTGGAAATACCTGACACCCTTCCTATTTACATCTAGTCTCAGGAAATCGGTCGACTTGTGAAAAATGAGTAGTCTGAATACAAAGAACACTGAAAGAGAGCCATGTTACTTTGAGAGGAGGGATTTCATCTCTACACCTTTTCCTCTTGCTTCTGCTTTTGGCCAAAAAAAATGGTCAGTGGGTATTGTATTTGGGTGGAGTGGAAAATAATGACCAAAATTAGGAATTAAACTAATGGAATGTCCATCCTGTGTATAAAACAAATATATGCAAAAGCAGGGATGAACATGTATAAACATTTTCATATGTGTGATCCTTGTGTGAACTCTATGTGGGTAGTACTTATTTCATAAGCAAAATACATAAATATTCCTTAAGTACTACAGCACATACCTACGTAGAAGAACACAAAGAACTTTTCTCTGCAGAGGATGCCCTGTATCAAGCATACACTGACAGATTGCATGTCACCTTGCTTAGAGTGAGAAGTGTGTTTGACTACATTATAAAGGAGCTGAGAATGTTGGTCAGCTTCAGTCTTCATCGTTGTGTGAATTGCATTACTTCAAATGATATACAGGAAGATGACAGGTAATTTTATAAAGCTAGATTTTATCATTTCAAATCATCAATAATCTCACACATCACTGATTTACAGTGAGAAAATGGACCTCTGAAGCTATACTATCTGATCCACTTTGCAACATGAAATATTGGAGTGGCTGAGGAGTAGAGCACTAAATACAAGAGAATCAGGGGTTAAAAATGATGACACTAGCAGAGAGACAAAAGAAAATGTAGTGTACCAGGCTGCCAGAGAAACACAATTTAGCCAATAAAACTGTCTTTCTTATCTAAACAAATATAATTATCTGTCAGTGTTAATTATTGTACTAGGGTCTATATTAATGGAATCCTATAACACAGCTTTTGTCACCTATTGCTCCATCTAGTTCAAATTTTATGTAAATCCTCATCCCTATGTATAGAGGAATGCTGTCAAGCTGTGGTTTTGGTTCTGTAAGAACTCATGACTTCAGGGATGAGGTCACTAATAAGAGTTCCTAAAATTTTTATGTTTACTTCCAACTAGAACACGTCTCATCTAGGATTTAAATATATTCCTGCTGTGTTTGGAGCCTAACTATTGCAGTGTTGTGATACTGTGAGTAGAGAGCCTTGTGCTACCCTCCTGCAGATAATCTGGGACTGACACTGACCCATATGTTTTATTTGTCCTTGATGAGAGAAATAGAAGACAAACAAATCACCATTAACAATAAGAGATAATTTCTCTTCAAAAAGCCCCTCATTTATAACAAATGAAGCTGTTGCATTACATAAAAAGATATATATTCTAAGAGAAGGATTTTTACCTTGCCATTGTCCCCTTAATAATATTATGATGGTAGCATAGCAGTGCTCAAGCTCACCCTTTCTTTGTCAGGAAGAAAATATAGAATCACTCCTAAATGTACTTTAAGTTCCTTTTTTTGCAAAAAACAGTCCTGCAAGTGATAGCTAAAGAGCAGGTAAGAGACTAGATGTGGTATGAGAATTGTGATTGTCTTGGATTCTTGCTCTGATCTGCTCTGCCATTGTCACCTTTGTTGGTTCCTGGTATGGTGAGCAGGGGACAAACTTCGGAGTGTAGCAGGTCGCAAGGGGTGAACTCCCCCCATTCATACAAGGAGAGGTTGAGACATAGAAGGAGAGTTTATTAAAAAAATAAAAATAAAAATAAAAATAAAAATAAAAATAAAAATAAAAATAAAAATAAAAATAAAAATAAAAATAAAAATAAATTGTCACTCAACAGATCAGGGGCAGAGCACAATCAAAACCTCACTGTTCAGGCACATCTGTACTGAGTTTATCAGTCCAATTTTTGGATATCCACACTGATTTAAAATGTTTAATCATCCTTGTCCTAAAAAGTTTCCTCAAAACCTTCATAAGAGCAAGCCCTCGGGCATGTCCTATTTTTTTCCAGCCAAGAACATACCATAACAGCAATTTCTGTAGTCTTGTGTAATTTAATAGGTTTCATAGAAGTCTTCTGTGTGTTTATTGTCACAAATATATGACTAATTTATTTCATTACATTTTGAACAGTTTGGGAAGAAAAACCAATCTGTGTCTTCTGGTTTTAAAGTTCTATGACAAGAAGTGTTTCTTCATTTTATCTGTCCAAGAATCTGGTATCTACCCACAGTCTAATTTCTTCAAATAAATATCTTGCCCTACTGAAATGTTGTTTAAAATGAGCAATTTTGAGGTTTGGAGTAACTGTTTTATATACAGTAGCTTATTGTTCATGTGAGTGACTTGAGTGACTAGCTGCTCAAAAGACTAATTAACTAAACCATTTAAAAATCAAACCTTTTTTTTTTTTTTCATTTCAGTCATTCACTAAAATTTCATCCAGAAATTAGATGCTTTTGAATTCTGTCTTAAGTCACAACAGCCAAAGGGGGTCATAAGGAGCTTACTTCCAGTTAAAGTACCATGTTAAGGATGCCTAGAAATTGAAATATATAAAATCTTAATTCAAAAAACCCATAAACATCACAGTTATTTTATCTACCATTTAATTTTCTAAAATCAGAAAAAGCAATCTTTACAGTATATCCAAAAAAGAGAATGGGGGTTTTTTCTATGTCTGTGAAAGATGATGGGAATTGTCTACCAAGAATGTATTTCAGAAGAAAGCAATGTTTGTGGGATGAAATAATTTGGGATCAACTATCAAGTCTGCCTTTCATTTCCTATTCATTCAAGCAAACCTCTGAATTATAAAATTGTAGAATAATTTAGGTAGGAAGGGACCTCTGCAAGTCCCTAATCCAACCTCCATGTTCAAAGTAAGGTTAATTTCAGCTAAATGAGGTTGTTCAGGGTCATGTCCAGCTGAGGTTTGAAAGTCTCTAGGATGGAGATTTCACCACCTCCTACTCCAACATTGGGGAGTTTTTTGTCTTGTATCTATCTGGAGTTTCACTTGTGGCACCCTGGCTCCACTGCCTTTTGATGTTTCACTGTATACCTCAGAGGGACATCTGGGTCCATCTTCCCTAGAAATTCTCTAAATAGTGGCCAGTTGTGATTCAACATCCTCCAAGCCCTCCCTTCTCCTGGCTAGTCCACCCCAGCTGCTCCAGAGGAAACAGCCTTAAGGCCCTTCACCACCTCAGTGACTGTCCCGTGGCTTCTCGCCAGTTTGGTGATGTCATTTTTGTTACAGATAGGGGATAATATTGGGCTATATCCTGGATATTGGGTTGTATTCCAGTCCTCACAAGGGATGAGCAGCGGGACCCTACTCAGTCTCCTTCCTTGGAGCTCTACAGGGCAGACTGGGTATGGCCCTGAGCACCCTGTTCTGACCTCATAGTTGACCTGATCCCATGCTGAATTATCCTATGTCCCTATGAGTAGTGATCTCCCTTAACCTGCTGTCTGCACTTCTGCTGGGACAGCCCAGGAGGCAATTAGCCTTGGTCACTCCAAAAGCACGTCTTATTCATGCCTCTGCTGTTCTTGAGAAGCTGAGATAACAGGAGGTATAATATGCCCCTGTTTCTTTTGGAATGCATTCATTATGTTTGAGTAGTGAACTACTTAAATCTAAGGGTCAAAAATGTAAAAATGACTGGACAGTGCATGTTAAATATGACACATGCAACAATGAGATTATTTATTTCTCATTTAAAAAAAAAAATCAATTTTATTTTCCTGTCAACATCTATTAAAGATCATTGCACAGTGTATGAGTGACAGTTTGTCTATAACAAAACTGCTCTCATACCCCTTCAACCATTTTTTTCCTAAATGAAAAGCAAATCACAAATTTTTTGCAAGTTTCTGACCTTTCTATGACCCTATATTTACTTGCCAAACACATGTTAAGGTAAAGTGAAATTGCTTTTATTTCTGATATAGTACTACACTCTCTGTGGCCAAGCACTTTGTTAAGAAATAGTACCTCATCCATTTTTCACTTTTGTAAAAAGAACAAAGAATCTGTTCATTTTACAGAAATGAAAAATGGACCAGGCATTATTTATAACATCTGCCAAAACTCTGGCCAGGCGAGCACCTGTAGCAGCTCTGGAGCAAGGATAATGTTGGCTGTATTTTCTCAACTCCTCTGTGTTCACATGAGAGAATTTCTAAATGTATTGATGGTTTTTTGCATATCAGTAATAAAGAACAGGAGAACAATACAGCAATTAATGATGTTATACAGTCATTCACTATTACAAGGCTGCTAAAAAATTCATTGAGCGATTAACCAGCTGAATGGTTCATTTTCTTGGGAGGTCTAATGAAAAATTAACACTGATTAATGAAGTTTGGTTTTGGTTTTATTTTTGTAAAAATATAAGCTGAAATGAACAAAAATGTTGTCTGTCACCAGTTTGGCCCTATGAAACTAATAAAAAATACAACAGAGGAATGGGAAAAAAAGAGATAAATATCAGAGTCAGAGAGGGAAACATTAGCAGCTAGAATCTATAACTGTTTTAAAAGTCATCTTTATATTTCAAATTTCTAAGCATATTTAAGACCTACAGTACCTTGCTGGCAACAGTGGACCCACAATGGCTGTAATGCGCATCCCTGCTTTATGATTTGAAGGATTCCTGGTCTAAAAGAAACATCCCAGAAAAGTGTGAAATGTCCTCAAAACTGAAAGACTGTCACAAAAACTGGTCAGAAAACTCTTTTGAATTAACTCCCTCTCCCACAAAAAGGGACTCAATTCCAACATCCAGTGTGAAACAACTTTCAGCCTACAGACAACACAAGGAACAAGAACACGCTCAGGTAGATGCCAATTTTCTGATCTCTGGACTCTAAGATTGCTCCTTAGGGGGATGGCAAATTTTGACTGGAACTCTTGGAGAAAAAGCAGACAGATCAAATAATTTTTCCACAACTGTCTTCTACAATGTAAATAATAAATATGATCTTTATTAGGATAATACATTTCCTTTTCTTTTAAGGGTTTGCCGTGTTCCTATAGAACAACTATTGCTTAAGTCTTACCAAATAATTTGATTGTTGCAATGTATCTATCAGAACCATGAAAAGATGGTGATTATACTAACATTTCTTACCTTCTGGACAAGAAAATAAGGCAAGATGCTCTTTATAGAATGGTAATTTTGTGCTGCTACTACATGGGCAAAATACAGGCTAAAGAGAAAGACCTGGTGACAGAGATAATTTAGGAAAAAACAGCTCACTGGCTGGTGAAGATTTTAGTTTTCTTCAAACCAAATGTTGTTGCTTGTTACACATATGAGATGGTATTGCCTATCCAGGGCCTAATTTTGAACTCATTAATGAGCTTAAAAAACTCATCTTGCTTTTAATGGTGTTATCCTTTAAAGACATTCAGGTCTGACAAAGTATAACAGTAGTATGTAAATAAAGAGATCTGGGAAAAGCAAATAGGAAGAAAAAAAAAGAAAAAGTGCTTTATGCTGCTGTGTGCAATTAAAGTTGAAATACAAGGGCTTCAGCAGCAGGAGTAAAGCATAACACATCACAATTTTCTTTTTTCTTCTTTTTTCAGTTTAGTCCTTTGTCTTCCCCCCAGCTCAACAGCTGCCTTCATCAATGTTCAGAGGTAGCTGTGCCCCTTTCAGGTTCAGTTCTTGAGAAAAGGTCAACAAGAGGCAGGAGAAAACATTAAACAACTCCTTATTTACCTTCTCTCATCAAATATAAAGCTAAAACTCTTCAGGTACCCACAAATTTCTGGAGACCGCAAATGCAGGAGGTCTTAGAAACAGAGTTAATCAGAGAAGCTGATAAAGGACAAAAATAGCTACACCAAAGAGATCAAAGGAAAACATATCAAGTGCACAAAGTTTATGATATTTTTTTAACTAATAGCTTAGTATATTATTTCCGAATTATTTTCTTTTTTCTGTTCCTTTTCTTTGCTAAAGAACAACAGAAATTTTTGTTTACAGTAGTAACAGAGTTGACTCTGCTTCTCTGCTATTAACACATTGACCACAGTACTGTGGGACAATTAGTATGTGTGTACTGACTTCATACAAAGGCTTTAACCCTCTCATCATCTACCTGGCTACATATGCCCTGGCTCAAGTCTGGTGCAAGCCTGCTGGCTTTTTGGAATAAGAAAATTGAACAAGAGGAGTGAAACACAATGTCACAATTAAAACAACGTGCAGAATGGCACCACCAGCTCACACTTATGTGGTCCAGTGATTTGAGACCCATCTGAAGCAGGGCCTGCTCACCTAAGGCTGTATAAACGCAGCCCAGGAGCCTCCAGTGGGATCTGACTGGAAGCAACCTGCTTCTGCATGGCCACCACTTGCTCCCTTCCAGACCTTCCCGCTACTTCCGCCCAGCCCCTCATGAGACCTCGCCTCCCAGGCTTGGCCTCCACCTTGCTGTCCCCTCTTGCTCATGTCACAAAGTACAGTGTGGGTGCTAACTTCAGACTCTCACACCAGCAGCACCACAGGGAGCATCCCAGTGACACTGCGGGCAGTTACCCCTTTTCTGTGAGGGCAGGGAGGGAGAAGCAAAGAACAGCATCTCCTTGTCCCAGGGTAAGGGGATAGATGGGTGTTCCTTGTCATGCTTCTTCTTAAGGTAGGTTGAACAGGCAGATATGATCAAAAAATTTATAAGAACTATTTTGAAGTGTGTACTATTTCTTGAATATCCATGTGGGTTTTTTTGGGAAGAGTTTTGTTCATTGTTGGATGTTTCTGCCTGCCCTCTCAAGTCTTGACAAGATCTTTATGTTTTCCTTACAACTTCTTTATCTAGGAGTTAATAATGGGTTTTGGCATCTGTTTTTTTTCCCTGTTTGGAAGTACTAAAACAAATAATTACATAATTAATATGCTTCCTTGGTAAGTAACTTATTTTTGTCACTCAGTTTTAAGTCCCACAGTCCCCTTCAGGCTTCTTTGAATCCATTCCCATTTTTACAGAAAGCTCATGTACATCCTTCTTTTCATCATGGTTTGATTTCTTTTCGCTTTGTTTTACAGTCTGAACCTTGCTCTGCAATTCTTTTGCTTTTCCTCCACACTTGAATGATTTCCTGCATGAATCATACAGATTATGAGCTGGGCTCAGTGCTACAAAATGTAGAAATATAAGATTCCTCCCATAAATAAGTTCTGCTACAGTTCTGTAGTTGTAAACTAGCATGCCTGAATCACAAAAATATTGGCTATCAAGTGCCTATAAAAGTGATGCCACAGAAAATATGCATAGGCCTCTTCTAATTTTATAGAAAGTCCACAATACCTGAATTATTCAGAACAAGTTAAGCTTCATTTTTTCTGACTCTTAAGGTCCAAGGATACATAGTCTGTGAATTTGTTAGCAGTATATTTAAAGGGGTACCTGTCTTTTTGCCACAACTGTGCTGCTCTTTGAGGACATAAGCACTGATTTACAGAGTCACGGAATATGCCTCGTTGGAAGGGACCCACAGGGATCATCCTGCTGCACAGGACCAACCCCAAGTCACACCATGTGCCCGAGAGTATCATCCAAAAGCTTCTTGAACTCTACCAGGCTTGGTGTTGTTACCACTTTTTAACCTTGCACTTACTCTCTCCATTCTCAGAATTCTCATTTAAAATATTCACATCCTACAGAACTGATGGGAGATGTATTTCATTGTATTTGAAATTAAGAGGGAATATACTTCTCTAAGCTTCCATTTTTAAGATATTTCAAGTTTAAAAAAATATATTTGCTGCCACAAATTTATCATCTGTTATCAAATCTAAATCAATAATGTAGGTAAAAATATGGGAAAGAGAAGTCAGAATACTTGTGGCCATTGACTTTCCTCTTCTTCCCTCTTTCCAGTTCTGCACAGTAGTTTCTCCCATGCTTCCTGCTAATGGCCTGAGATTGTTTTGTCCACGACAGAGAAAATCTATTGAGTGCTGTCATAAAGAAAAATCAAGTGAGTGATGAGAAAAATGAAGGGACTTCCAAGATGTCTGTTTGAATGAAAAAAAAAAAAAAAAAAGTCTGTGAGAGTTCACTGAGCAGTCTCTGTTAAAATAAGTTAAAAAACTGGGTAGCATTGTGTTAGATAGTGTTATCTCAAACAACTTTCTAAATTTTAAAAATAGTGCAAAATTATGGTGGTAGGATTTTACACCACCTGAAAGGAGGTGGGAGAATTCTCCTTATCCTTGCTAGTACCACTGGTAGCGTCTGCAACAACTAAAATTTAAAAGGGTACACAAAAATTACTTTACATCGTGGATCTGCCATGAGTATAAAACGGACCGAGTAGAGAAGATATAAGTAGATACAATCAAGTGTAAAAGTGTTTTAAAGATAAAAAGAAATCTGCAAGATGACATACTGAGAAGTACCTATGGACATAAGGAACATCTGTAATACAGTACCAGGAAATAAATCCATTTGAACAAGCACAATAACAGCACAAAGTTAGGCAATTAATCTGACAAATGCCAATGTGGGTGCATATCCACTCCCAGCTGGGAGCTAGGAACACACTAGGTTATGGTACTAGCTGAAAAACACACAGATGAAATCTCTATGGATTTGGAGAGCTAAGCAGAAGAATGAATCATCTTTGCCTCTCAAAAGGATTTACTCACCTTCCTCTTCGTCCTGCACTTGCAGCAATGCCCAGGGACGGCATAGCTGGCTACCATCCCTTCCTCCCCACAGAGCTTCCAGCACTGGGAAAAGGAAGGGTTCAGGGCACTGGGAGTGCATGTCAAGAAGGGGCTGTAATTCAGAGTTACTCTTGAAAAAAGGGACATAGAGAGCCACAGAAATTGTGAGAAACTGCTATGCAACTTCCAGTGTTGTCAGCACTGAAAATACACCTTAGGGTCCTTTATTTTTGAGTGCTTGCACTGTGAAAGTCTATATTTCAGAAAATAGGTTCTCAATGGTTTTTAAAAGTCAGGTCCTTTGATGTGCATTAAAATGAACAACAGTATTTTGAGGCATTTAAAGTACCAAGTCACTTCTGAAAAAGGTTATTAAGCCTTTGTCTCCATATATACACACTTAGCAACCCTGGACTTTGGCTACAGAAATGATTACAAAAGCCTTAAGCGCTTTTAAAGCCCTTGCCTATCGGTGACTGGAAAGTTTATAACCTCTCTTGAGCCTTGTTGGTGGAAATGTAATGAAATACTGCTCCGGTGCACAGCTGACATTTTCAGATGTGTGGATCTTGAGTTTCCCCAAAATCCTTGATTTCTACAGACAGAAAAACTTGCTGAAAATACTTACAGAATTTTCCATTAACTATTTTATAGTCTGCAACATTAGTTACTGTTGTTGGATTTTCTTTACCTTCTTTGAGGAAGGGGTATCAGCTTAAAGCCTTACCATGGACTCTTTGCCTGCAGTCTGGCTTGCAATACAAAGTTGCCCTTATTGCATTATGCCATGCATCACTCAGTGTATTTGGTGAATTAAAGACACAGAACTAAAAAATTAACAGGAAGAAAAGGCATAATAGTGTTACTGTTCAATGACAAAGGAGAAGAACTCAGCTCAGGTATATGAACATCTCCGTAAAAACTGGGAGTGAGGAAGGAAAAAGCAGCGAAGGAATGTACTGAAGCAGATTGAACATCTTGGTTCTTTGTAGGGTGATGTGGGATCTCCTGTGTCCCAAGAGATTGAATAACAGCCATTCTGGTTCTGAGCAAAATATTCTGGTAAGTAATTACTATTTCCTAGAAATGGATGGAGCCCAGGATTGCTGGAGCAGTTGCATAAGTGGTATCTAAAGTAGCAGGAACAGCAGGGCATGATAAAATCCAATTGTTTATTCAATTCCATTCTACTTTGTTCTCTTATGAGCCCTGTTGAAAGCTGCCTTTCAAGTGTAATGGAACACAAGAGGCCTATATAAACTTAGATTTAACTCATGTGAAGGAGATAAGGAAAATGCTCACTTCAGTTTAGCAAAGGAGAGGCATTCACTCATTCATTCTCATCTCACTTGTTTAACACCTGTAATATTCCTGAATAATAGACAAGCAGCATGCTCATGCAATTAAAGCAATGCTATAAAGATGGCCAGAGAGTTTAGTGACTAAGCAATGTTATTTTAATTCTGTATTCTGTTACAGTCCATTGTTAAGCAGGAAGTATCATGCAGTCATTGAACAGGAACAAAACATTTCAGATGCAAGGCAATATGTTTTGGAAGCGACAGGATAAAACTGCAAAGACACAGAAACACTGTGAATTGTTTCTCTGGGGCACTGACATGATCAAGTGACTAATATTCCCTGAAATTATGTGAAATGCAGGCAGATACCTATGAAGTTACAGAGAGAGGACTGTGTTATTCACAGATCTGAGACTTTGGAAAATGTGTGGTTAAGATAGTCACTTTTACACGAGTGTGTAGGAAAGGACTATGTAAATTAGAGATTGAAGATTTTTGTAAGTGACTGGGCTTTTCTACTCTATCATTACCACTCCTCTTCAAAGGAAGATAGAAGTTTGAGTGATGGTCCCTTCTTCTCTTTGTAACCAAACCATTTGAAGTCCTGGTGAGTGAGGTATCTGCAGCTTGGAATAGGCCATTTGAGTCATATTTCACTGAGTTAAGTTAGGAAATTTATCAGATTTCTAAAGGGCAGAAAAGGCTGTTTGGCCAAGATGCAATAGCCAGTTAAGAAGCTCGTAGACTTAAATGTCAACTGAAGGAGGCAGTAAAGTAAGGTGAAAAGTTCAACAGCAGCTCTAGAAAAAGGAAAATATTTTAGTGAACATGGGTAAATTGTATGCAAGAGGTTTTTACGTGTAAAATGGTTACGGGGGTAGTGGAAGGCTTTTAGACAAAGTTTATTAAAGAATCCCTACCATTGAGTCATGAGGTGCAGAAAGAATCCCTTTGTGTTCTAAACTCCTTCTCAGAGAGGATCCATCCAATCTTAGCCTCAGCTTTTGTCAACAGTTTAAATTCAAGGAATTATAGAAGTGTGATTAGATCACTTTGTCCCACAGGTTTTAATGATGTCAAATCAGATACACTTATGTAAAATGAGTTTTTAGTATGACAAATGAACAGACAAGTGAACAGACTAAAGATCTTAATCAGAATTATTTACTACACAGTGAAAAAGCTAAAACCTACTAGAGAAGTATATGATAGCATAAAATAGTATATCAAAGCAATTATATTGAAGCACTTATATCAAAGCTAGCAAAAAAGAAACAATCAGAGAAAAAAAAGAAAGAGATTGATATAACTCACCACACAACAATAATGGATAGATCTGCCTCTTTCACTTAACTCCTAGGCAGTAACCATGAAGAGGCATCTCTGCTCAATGGGAGAAGCTCCACAGATTTCAAGAAATTATGTGGAAGAATCTACCATATGAAAGTTGGACTGGGCTTTTATAACACGATTGAGTGCTAGTCATGTATTTACAGGCCAGTTAGAAGCTTATCTGTCCAATCCTGCTTCAAAAACCAGGATGCGTGTCTAAAGTTTGGTGAACCAGGCTGGTTTTACCATAATCCAACACTAAAAATATTACCATATTGCCAGTGGTAACTCACCACAGAGAGCTTGCATTGTTTGAATTCTCTGACTGGATTCTAGGCCTTATTGGGGTAGAACATCCTGCCACAGGTATCAAGTAACGAAATGCCTCAAGTACATAAGATGCAAAGGAATCCATGAGAAAACATTCAGATTAGATATTATCCTGTTTATAAGCAGTGCAACATATAGGGCAAATAAAAACTAGCTTTAGGAATAGATGTGTAAGCCTGTGCTTGAAAATAGCCATTTCAAAATGAAGTCATTCACTCCTCCAACACAATAAGCCATAGAAAGGAATAGACTATTTACACACCTCTTCTGAACTTTCCTCCAAAAGACAGAAGTTTGCTTCTCCAAAGAGTGACACATTCTACTGCTGTAGAGTCATTACACTGGAATTGCTTATGGGAGGGAAACAAGGAAGTACTGAAGAGATTTAAAGCATAAATGAAAATACTTGCCCCTAAAAATTCTGTGCGTCTTGAAAATCTCCATGCCTTCCATTTTAGAAAAAAAAAGGACAATAATGGAATTACGGTAAATCCAATCTGTGTGTCCATCCAAATTTGACAGGTATTCTTGGTTTTAAATTGCTTTTCCAGATGAGAAAATTCTGGGGAAAAAAGTTCTTAAAAATAAAAATAGAAAAAATAATGTCAAGAAAATTTGAAAATCCAGAGTTCAGAGCCACCTCATCTGTATGGTGAAACTCAGACCTGAGAGCTCCTACATCCCATAAAATTTTGAGTGAGAGAAGAAAAATATCAGAGGCATGAAGGGAACTTGTTGGCCCAGCTCTTGTTGCAAGTCTCCTTGCAGACTTCTCATCCCCCTACAGGTCTTTGAATTTCTCTCAACACGTAACATAGCAGAAATGTTAAATTTCTGGTGGCCTTTTCTGTATCCAGTCATTGATATTTATTTTCTTATGGGTGAAGGCAGAAATAGCAAGGTGGGGGGCCAAAGCTAATTACTCAGCTGTCGTGGGTTTACTCTGGACTAATTTTTTCAAACCTTTTACACAATTGCTATAGGATGAGAGAAGTTTTATACAGAAAAAAGAGACTCAACTTGGGGGAATAATATTAAATTTATTACTAGGAGGATAAAAACTAAAGAATAATATATACAACAATTCTAACTAGGTTTTCTTATGAAGAAAATTTTATGTATTTACAAAATTATCCTTTCCCCCCCCCCGTATCAGTCCAGGAGGAGAAAAGTCTCTTCTCTACTTTCAGGGTTTACAGTTCCTCTAAATCAAATTTGCAGCACTTGAAAGTTTTCTTCTATTATCTCTAAGGGGACAGCTCCGATCAGCCGTACCTGGAAATCTCTCTTTCTTTCTCCCTGCTGCACATCAACCTCAGGACTGTCCCTGCTCCTCCCTGCCGGGCCAGGACCGGAGGCCGGGGGGGACTCGGGCCTAGTGAGGTCCTCCATGGACTGCAAGGGTCCTCCATGGACTTGCTGCACCATGGTCTTCACCCCTGTTACAGGGGATAATGGCATCGAGTCCATCCCCTGTTTCTTGTGGGGTCCCTTCTCACAGGAAGACAAAGTGAGATGAGCCTTGGATGAGCTTCTCCAGCATTAGTCTACCCTCAGACAACAGTTCCTCCATACTCTGCTGTCCTTTAGGGTCACAAATGAATTACGCCAGCATAAATCCCTCACTGGGATCCCATGTCCTACCGGGACACTTGCTCCAGCGTAGGTTTCTCTCTCCAAGGGCCGCAGGTCTCCAGCAAGACTCTGTTTCATCTTAGGCCTCCCATGGAGTTACAGCTTCCTCCATGCACTTCTCTTCTCCGGCACAGGCTCCTTCATGAGCTGCAGGAGGATTTCCTCACTCCAAATAATCTTCCACAGGTGGCAGGTGGTTCAGTTTTTAATTCTTTTCCCCTGCTGGAGGGGAAGAGGGCCCCCCCGGGCCTCTCTTCCCCCCTCCTGCTACACTGACCTTGAAGGCTACATGGTTCTCTCTTCTTCTCCTCCGCTCTCCTCCGGGCTGGAATTTCTTCTGCGCAACTCATCTTCTCTTCTGTTTTCTTAAATATGTCATTCACAGAGGCGTTACTAAAACTTGTGATTGGCTTTGTTCTGTAAATCTACCTGGAATTAACTATTTTTCAACCCCGGAGGCGGGGGGGCTGGTAAACCCACGACATCAGCAGTGCAGTCTAAGATCCATATCAGTGCCTCTGCTTTTAAATAACATTGTTTTCATTTTTGAGGAAGAGATGCTCAGTATGGAATAACAGTTCCTTTCATATCCATTGCTCTGATCCAGTGATTTTCACTCAGTAGGTGTTTCTATGTCAGGCAAGTTTCAGCAATCATGCCAAACTGATTTTTCTTTGCAATTAGATTTGTCTGGTTTCTACCAGACTGTCCAGAACATCTGCTATCCTGCATCTAGTGTTCGCCAACACATGAGAGCCTGAATTTTCACTGAGGCAAAGATAATGTCCAAATAGTCCTATTTTGCAGTTCCAGGACACAGATTTCTAATAAAAGCATTTATTGCAAAGCCCACTCACACCAAAGAATATATTTCCAGGCTTCAGAGGACTATGAGGATGTTCAAGATTCGGATCCAAGATTCTCCACAGTGGTGAATGTTTCTTATTGTATATAAGAAGGCCACTTGTAAAATCCAACTCCAGCTTAGATCTTACTTTCTACATAGTTTTTAGATCTTTGTTTTCATACTTTTAGATGGATCTATACGTGGCTCTTAAACATTACTGAAAGAGAGGCTACTGACTCTCAAAATTACACAGACCCTTTTGAAACCTGAAATTATCAGAACAAGCATGAGCAGCTGTTACTATCTTTCTAAAGGGAAAAAGTCTCTTGGATATTTCATGATAGAATTACGTGATGTTTACTTATGTTAATGTCTCCCTATTTCAAGGAGGTTTGTTTGTTATTTTAAAGAATGTTTACATATTTTATTAGCTCTGAAAAATCAGCAGCATGACTGGCAGGTAATTCCCATAATAATGCTACCATAGAAGACAACACTAGAAAAACAAAGATTTAAGGATTTGGGTGCTTTCAAAGATTAATCTAATTACCTTTATTTGGATTTTACCCGGATTTTCAGAAAATTTCAGCCTTTGACTGTAGTCTAGCAAAGCCATGTAACTTTAACAACTCCTTACTTCTAGCAAAGCAGGTGCAATAAGAAATTAAATCTAAGTTTTTAAAAAATTTCCTTTTTTGTGTGTGTTTACTCCTGTTGTCTTGGCCATATTGGTCATCATCATTGGTCTACTCTGGCCTCCAATCGGGAGACACGGAGACACACTATTTATAATGCTGCTGCTTCTTTTGAGAACACCCACAGAATCATTCTTGAGGAGAAAAGACAACACAGAAAGAACCGAGTCTTGCAGATACCACCTAAGGAGGCTTTCTGCTGTGCCTTTTGCAACCGGACTTGTCTATCTCGCATTGGCCTCTTTAGCCATCAATGTGCTTATAGCAAGCGTGGGTAGAGTCCTTTTCAAATCTTCGTTCACGAAGCCTAGCCATGATGATGATGACTCCTGTTGCACACAGAAATTCTCCACAGCTTATTCTGCAAAGCTGTCTGTAAATTTTCCCACAGAAATTACCTCAACCTTCAGATCTGAAAAATTCACAGGTTTTGAAGAAACTGTCAGATGCTCAGGCTTTCCTTAAGGAAACTCCTTGCCATCTTCCTGCCATAGATCCTTCCATTTTTCTGGCACAAAGGTGTACCAAAAAAGACTTCCCTTCCTGCTTAGAACAGGCACTAAAGGCAAAATCCTGTAGTGCTCAAGTTCCTCCCATGTGAGGCATATCCAAAGTGTACATAAAGCGTAGTCCTGGCTCCACAGATTTTCAATAGATATTTCCCAACTATGCAAAATCACCAAGAAAGAGAAGAAAAGTCCCAGCCACAGCACTCTTAAATGAATTACACACTATGTTGCTCTAAAGAGGTATAAGCAAGCCAAAAAAAGAAAAAGAAATCAAGATTTCTCTTCCATTTACAGTAAAATACTCTTAAGCTAAACTTGGGACCCAAAAAAAGATATTTGGACCTCAAATGCATGTGAAATTTCTGCGTGACGGAATGTGCCAGATTCAGTTATATCCTTCCATAAAAAAATACTGTCAGGCTCTTAATTTTATGCTAGCATTACCCAATACCAATGCTAGCAGGTGGTTCTGAGCTCAGGCCAAGTGATAAAAAGCTCCTTTCGGCTCTTGTTCTTACATTTCTGAAGCACATGACCAGCCCTGATCAACATCCTACCACTTCAAGGAAGCCAAAAGCTCTTCTGGATTTGCAGTTTTCCTTTACTGAACCTCACATTTTCAGATGAACACACACCTCAGAATTTTGAATAAGCAACTACTAAGACAGAGGATTGGGGAACCAAAAATGCTGAAGAATTCAAACCACAAGGGCAATTTCTGGAATGTGTATGACCACACATGATAGTCAAACCAAGACAGCTGTTGTCAGGCCACATATAGCACAGTTTTGGTAAGTGACCTCTCACTGTAAAACATCAAGCCCATTGTTCACTTTCCCACAGGTTTGACGCGATTTAAGCAGCAGAGATCTAAACAAAATGTCTATAACAGAGCTATGTACTACCACAGGAAATCTTATCACTGATCTGCATTTTGGTTAGATTGTTGTTGACCAGTATCACTTCTAAGAGTCATGTGTTTGTGCAGTTGAGAAAGGTGCTGGTGTTCCCAGAAAGGATACAGAGAACTAAATGAGTCACAGAGGCTTAGAAATGGAATATTAAATGATTCATTTTATTTTTAATAACCAGCCACTGCTTCTTCATATTTACAATTTTTAAAAAGGACTTGAAGGTACATGTTCTGATTTTGCATATTTCCCTGTATCTCATAAGCACCAGTAACTCTATTCCCTTTTTTAGAGCTACTTCATATCATCACATAAATATTAAAATGTAATCCAAACCACATTTTTCTTTCATTTAATTTTCCTTGGAAATTTATCAGTTGTGGTCAGATGTTTGCTATATGACTATTGCTAAGCACTAACATGTGATGCAGTGTGATGCTAATGAGCGGATATGGATTACAACAGACTACACATACTGTTACTCCAATTAATCAAACTGATTGTAGAAAGCCACTTTTATAGTTGAACTTCACACTAATACTGCAGTAGGTACAACTGCTGCTAATTCAGAAGCTTTGTTGTGCTTCCTCCTGTGTATTTTTGTTCAAGTAAACAATTATCCAAGTGAAAAATTTCTCATTTTTATAACATAAAAAAAAAATGTCTCTCTGAATGGTCTTTTACTTTCCTGGAAGCTGATATTAACACATTTGTGACACATTTTGTACATGAGTCCAGTGAAACCTTGACACTTTGGTTTACTAGTCTTCATTCAGATGAGTCAAAATTATCATTGCATCTTCTTCTGATAGTACATACTTTTCACATTAATACGTGAGGGTTTTTCACAGAAAAAGAAATAAAGGAATTTTAACAAAAGGGGTAACAAAAGAAACAACTATTTTCAGGTTTGTGTTTAGGCACAAGAAATGTGGTCACAGACATGCTTCTCTAGAAAGAAAAGATTAAGGAACTGAACAATTGGTTTGGATTAGGATTACCATCATACTGAAGTTCCAAAGAAACAGCTTGGTGGGCCTTTTCCACTCTCAAGTTTTAGGAATCCAAATGTTCAGAGAGTTTTTTGAAAGCCTCTAAGCTGACTGAGGATCCTCTGTAGGTGACAAACTTCCCCTCTAAATGACACTCTGCTCTTAGGACTACAGGATGACTGATGGTGTTGGCTTTTATCTCATCTTGGCTGTAAACCAGCAGTAACCCCTGGATTTTGGTTCCAAATTACTTTTTACTCACAGTACTGTACCCATGAGAAGTCTTGATCATGGCACTGAAAGCATTGCTTATTCTATATTTTTAAATTGCTTTCTCCTTGCTTTACTTACAAGGGATGACATGGATAAAAATTGCAGGAAAACATATTTCTGCTTCCTGACAGACAGCAGAAGTGATTTCACACAAGCAACTACACACTGAGTGATGGAGATGGGGATTTGCCAATAGAAGGCGAAGAGAGCTGTGGGCCACTGATTTTGAGTAATAGATTCAGACAGTGCAAGGACTGAGAGTTGAATGAGTTATCTTCAGAATCAACCATTTACCGCAGTATTATTGCTCCTTAGAGGAGACGACAGTTTTGAAAAGATAAGCAATATATCTGCTCAGTTAATAGAAAAGGTGGGAATATCTGTAACGCAGAAAGATCAAAACTTTTGAATTTTATATTGATAACACCCTGAGAAGATTTTTTTAACATTTGGAAAAAAAATAGGTTTTCCCCTTCTATCTTCACTGATTAGAATGAGGGAGGAATTATAGCACCAGTACAACATAAAGCATTGGATTTTCTCTTCTCAAAGGGAAAAGTAAAATTTGAATGTTGATATCTATAGTGCTCTGAATGACTGTACAGCAGCACAAAAATTATTTGGATAAACAAACCAAAATCTCACCATAGATTAGATAAAATTGGATTTCAAAGGGCCTGAAAAGAATGGGATCCAGCTGAATGCACTATGGAGCCAATTTGTGTTCAACTTCCTGGACAAGACTGCTACATCCAAAATTCATCAAAAATGATCTATGTATGTGTACTATTTTTACAGTGCACCTACAACACATCTGCTATTCTCCAAGCTGCTGAACTCACTACATATGTCCACCCAAGCATTCAGATTTTCCAGACAGAGATATGCGATCATGTACATAAGCTAATTAGTTCATTAGTACCCAAAGGGAAGTATCTGCATTCACTAAAGATGCCATGAATCTACGTATGAAAGTTGTAATGGAAAATATGTCAAATGGAGTTCCTGCCTCCCACAGTTCTCAACTGCATAAGAATGACAAGATAAATCTCACAAGGTCTTCTTATTTCATTACCTTCATCTTCTTAATAGGAATTGGCTAAGAAGGAGAGGAAACTTGTGTACTCCAAAATAGAGATTCATTTCATCAGTGATTCAGAGAATCACTAATAAAAGTAAGTATTTGATGCCAATAGAAAATATTGCAATACAGACAGAAACATATATATTAAATGCATGCCTATGGTGTCACAAAGACTTTTCTCCGATAAACTTGCATTTTCCCAATTAAGAACAAAATTTAATTTCATGCGTAAAGTCTGTGTGCGCCTCTTTTCCTCTTCTGGCTTTGACATCATCCTGCAGCTCTAGTTATTACTGTGTAATTGTCTTGAAATGTAGTTATTGTTAGGAATCATTGCAGATGTTCCCTCTGTAATTCAAACTAAATGAATATAGAATTAAATTACCACTGCAAGGCTTTACCAGTGCAAGTTGCAGCAGGAATGGTAAATTATTCACTCTCTTTAGAGGAAACTATCCAAAAATGTAATGGGATGTTAAGTAAGCAGTATTTCTTACTCGGTAATCTAGAAAGATTCAAAACAGGATGTCAGAGTTAGTGGTGAATAGCTTAACATATTTTCCCCATTCAAGACGTGATATTGAAGTACCATTGCTCTGTGACTCTGGTTTGGGAGAAGTCAATAAAAAAGCACCAACAGCTGCCTCAAAATTTATTGGGACTTGGAATACTACCGTGGACTGGAGGAGTTTGTGGCTATTTTATATTATATTCTATGGTGTCTAGGACTTCTGGTTGTCTTTGGGCAGGCTTAAAATGGGCTAAAGACTCTGAAGACTGTGAGTGCTTCCCCAGCCATCAGACCACAAAGAGGCAACACGTATCAAATACATAATTTTGAAGAGAGGGTCTAGATCACCAGACCTGTAACTCAGACCAGCCACACTCCTTACAATTGAAAAGATGTAGTAAAGGTGCATTAATATGCAAGTTATGTACAATGACTTGGGAAACATCAGCATTTCAAGGTGCATTTCAGAGCTAGTGTTCTGTTAGCACCAATCATGAGTGATACTTCCATTCTATAACTATTCAAAGGCCAACACAGAAATGAAAAGAGCATTTGATGGCCTTAAAGGAGGTATAAACCCAAAACTGTGGGTTCAGTAGAGAGAGTGCATCTGCCAACAGATTTCAGACAAATGTGTGTGGATTGCAGTACTCAGAGAGAATCATTAATGATTCCACAGCTGTGAGGAATGAACAGCCCATGAATGTCTCTGCTCTACCTTATTAGCATCACTTTCTTTCTCTTTACGAAATAGGCAGAGGCAATTCAATCCCTATTTTTCTGAAAACGAAGTGTCACTAACATTTTGGACAACTTTGGACCCTGAGTGGGGCCAAATAGCCTGTGTGTGGGAAGTTCAATGAATATACCAGATGAAAAATATGAAGTTACATGCATCTGAATGAACTTTGGGTTGTTTCAAACAAGCCTGGTTTTTTTCTTGTTTTGCTGTTTCCCATGACTATTCTGTGTTTCTAACATTTAAACATGCTAGAACTGACACTTTCAAATAGGCCTTTATTTTGTGAACACAGCTAATATAATCCATAACATCTGGATTTTTTCCAATCTACTCCTTTTATTCCTCTAGAAGTGATGGCTGTGACAGCTTTCCAGGCTTCCAGTGAAGTCAGTGAAAAAAATCCCATAAGCTTTAAAGGGTGTAGATTTTCCTTCTCAATGGAAGTGAATGTTACTAGGGTTTTGCTTTGTTGTTTTTATTATTACTATGCATGATTCATTACAAATTTGAAGTAAAATCTGGATTCAACATTAATCTCTACCTCTTTTTAGAAAAAACATCAGGATTTTGGTATTCAAACTGGGATTTATGCCCAAAGCAAAAACTAAGCTTCTTCTGCTTCAAAATCAAGTTCAACAGACATTATAGGAGATATCCTACAAGTACAAACATTGAACCATAGACTTGCACAGGCTGATTACTTGCATAAAAGAGAAACAAAATAGCCACAAAGTTTGGCTCGAGTTAGATCATGAGTTGCACCATTGATCCTTTGGATTAGCCAGTATACAGGGAGAGAAAGCATATGTTCAAAGCATGACCTTGGATGATGCACTTTGCCTCTCAAGTTCTTCCCCTCAAGCCAAATGAGATATGCAGAGCACTAACTTCCAAAGCTGCTCTTTAGCACCTAACCTGTTCTTTAAGATTTCAGCCTTGTATTTTCTTGCCTTTTAAGCAACACAGAAAAATGTCTTCTGAAAACATGCTCAAAACCTTAAGGTATATATTAAAGCTAAGTGCCCTCTTAAATCAATTTATTTAACAAAATGTGTAGGCTTATAAATAAAAATGTAACAATAAGGAAATGTAACTTTCTTTCTGCTGAGTTTTATTGATGTAATTTTACTAATTCAGCTGTTACTGAAAAAATTTTTAAAGTAGAAGATAATAAATGTTATTCTAGGCCATGATCCCATAAAACATTCTGTAGAGATCCACTAACCTTCCTGTCCAGCATAGGCTGAGCAGGGAAGTACATCACAGACTTCCAACAGCATGTGGGGCTACTTTCTTGCATAGTTTCAATCTACAATATCTTGCTGTTGAGGCAAATCACTTCATACCTAAACAGTTTATTAAACTCTTTTAAAATTGGGTTTGGTATTAGTATTTTGCATCTCTTACCTATTCTCTTTCCAGATTGCAACAGTATGCACAGCTTCCTTGTTTTCATAGGGAGTTTTGACAAACTTGAAAAAGCGCTTGTGTTTTCCTGGACAAAATTTTTGAATGCCCATGCTGATATAACATTTACTTGCAAGTTTCTTTATTATCTGTTGGCCTTTCATTTTGTCATTTCTTGTTATAAGCATCATCCTCTGTGCCATTAAGATCTGAAAGATGAGTGTTCATGTTCAATGTTTTTCCTTCTTTACTATTTCCAAGATGCATCCAAGTCTTATCACTTCTTTCTGTCAAACATTAAAGTCTTCAATTTCTTGTGTAGGTCTTAATAATCAGGGCAATAATTAGTTGTCTCTGCCTTGATGGCTCTAGCCTTCAAATATATCTGGTGGTTTTGTTGTTTGGGTTTTGTTTTGATTTGTTTTCCAAGTGCTGCCAAAAAGATCTTTCCTTTGCATAATTCTGATCTTGTGTTTTAAACACGTATCTTGAAGATTCAAGCATCAGTCTCTTTCTAATCACTCCTTTCTGCTCTAGATGACTTTTCGTGATGATCCCACCAATTAAAAATATTATTTTTAGGATGTCCTCAAGAAATTATTTGGGGTGAGAGAAACTAATGATGAGTAAGACTTCAGTTCAATGGTATTAAAAGCAAAACTGCACAGAGCACTTTCAGTAACTGGTGTTTACATTAAGACATGCTATTTGGTATCTAGCTGAATCAGAGTCCAAATAAATGTAATTTTAACTTATCTTTGTGTAACACATCAGATTAGCATTTCTAGACTGCCAAGATCATTGCTTGTGCTAAACAAATAACACTAAGCCAGACTGCTACAAATTTTTACCATGAAGTTTTGCACTTAGAATATCATCTGTCAAAAGATTGCTTTCAAAGCACTTTACAGACATTAACTAATTAGGCCTAATGACACTTCTCTGGAAGTAATGAAGTGTAATTAATTCCCTTTTGTGAAAAGGGAATTTAAGGCACAGAGAGATCTAATGATTTTTCCAAGGTCAAAAAGAATGTTACAGAAGATGTGGGAACAGAACCCAAATGGTCCAACCCTCCAAGACTGTGCTCCAGGCAAAGAAACACAACTATCAGCTGTGGGAGGAGGACAGCTCTTCCCTTCCTTTCTTTGTTATTACAGAAGTATGGGAAATTAATTGCTGCACAGACATGCTTTCGTTAATTCCATACTGATGGCCGCCAAAGTAACAGTCCATTAGGAAGGAAGCTATCAGCCTCCTCCAAGTTCTTTGTAAACTGTGGTGAAGAAACTATGTATTTCCAAATTATCACTCTGCCCAGGACAAAGTATTTTTTATGTTATCCATATTTATCGACAATGTCATTTACTATTTATTGTGGAGTTGTGGTTTTAATCCTATGCATTCATATTCCTCAGAATTAAACCTTATGGTGGCAAGTAAGGAGGCACAGAATTTCAATTTATGTGTAAAATGTTATCTCAGTGACTTTTGTAGACATGTAAATTCATGTCTTAGCTTTGCTATACGTTTTGAGGATTATCTAACTGTGTTGGCAGTTCCTTGGGAGGTTTTGATATAGGTAAGGGCACCTGAGTCCCAGTGGATGAAGAACAGACAGGGAATGAGTAGCTCCATAGGGGCACATCTTTAGATTTCACACAAATGACCTCTATGCCTTGATGTTTTGGTCGTCTGTCTCAACCCATCTAAGTAACATTGATACAATGAAGCATAAAAAAAAGGAAGCTACTGAGAAGGACCTGTCTGCCTGCGTCTGCAGCTCTCTACTGAAAGGTTAAGAAAATGGGAACTTAGTCTTTGAAGCTTTGCTGATGGGAATCGATTGACTGTAAGCCTCTGTTACATACTTATTAGTGTATTTCCAATGTTAATTGGCTTACTGGATAGAATTTTCTTGTAGTTCATGCTACAAGGTAACCAACATAATCACTGGAAGCTATAGCTGGGCTTGCTGAGAGAGGATCTACAGGGATCTTTGTGCTAAAACCAGTAAGACAGTGTCTTTCCCACTCTCCTGTACACCTTGATAGGAATTTGCACCTCACTTTGCACGGATAAATCACTGATCAAAATGTATAGCTGTGAACAAAGAAAGCAACACCTGGGATGTACGTACTTTTTTTTTGTTTGTTTTAAATTGCCACAGATTTTTTTGCTGTATTCACCATGATGGATTTAGCAGCTGAATCAGGCAACAAACAGTATATGAACCAAAAGGCAGTTTATAAAAGGTTTCACATCTGGATATAATTTTTTTTTCTATAAAGTAAGAATTTATTTTATGAGTTTATAAATTGCAGGTCTTAAACTCTTCATTGAAAAATCATCTATAATCTAACCACAGTTCTTTTAAAGACTACAAAGAAATGTTTTATTCTAAATGGATACCATCAACTTTCCCCCACACTGACTTCTCTTCTGACAATTATTTTCCACTGATGCTGTAGCTATTAGCAGTGTGGCAGCACTTGGAACTTGAGATCAAGGTACATTACATTTGCTGCTGCTGCTGTAAAGCTTTGCTGTCCTCAGTTTGAACCTAGGTGAGTAAAAATGACTATTCAGAAAACTAGAGATATAATCTGCGGGATTCCAGATATCCAGCAAGGCTATTACAGCCTAATATTTTAGTATCTAATTCCAAGGGCATCCAGTAACAAGAAGGGCTCAGAACAACTCCCAGCTGGCAGTGCTTCTAAAAGAAATCAGATGTTGTCTTAACTGGGTTCCAAGTTTACAGATGTAATTGTGTACTGATGGCCACGTGGCTTCTTAAAACATAACATTTAAATAGTGGACATTTAGATTTTACCTTAAGGTTATGACACTAACTTCTTTCTCTCTTTTTGCATCAGAGCAAGTCCTGACCCAAACAAGTATGTGTTTGCCCATCTTCACATGGCCCAGGTGTTACAAAACATCCATGATTTCTTTGTCTAGTCATATTATGTCTTCAGTTTCTCCTGGTACATCCCATACTCACTTCAGTTTTCTCAGCTTGGACCCTGACGCCACAACTGGTCATCCAACCCTACAATAAGTATTAATATATGAGAGAACACCACTACAGCTCCTCCTTTCTCTGCTTCTTTCCTCCCAGACTCTCTACAAGGTCACAACTCTCCTAGCTGAGGCTGGCAGTCCTACTCCCCTGGTCATTGCTGGGCCTATAACCTTTCACAAGACAAGCCATGATGCTCCACTGGTACATATGCATCAGCTTCTTCACCATTCTCACCTTGTACAAAGCAGGACAGTCTGACTATTGGTAACCAAGAAAGAGGGGAGAATGTATTTTGCTGATCATTCAGAAGATCTAGGGGGGACTCTAAGGGCCTGAGGGAAAAATTCCCTTCTGGTGTTCCCTGAAAGTAATCATCCCTCTCCTATACACAGACCTTCACAGATGAGGAAAAAAACCCCTTACATGTGGTAGAGGAAGCCACAGCCTCTGGTCCAGTGGTCATATCCATGTGCCAGAGTTCTGCCTTCAGGCATTTCATTACAGGACTAAAATCCTTCATCCTTGGGAAATAATTTTTTCTTTATTTTTTCATTATACTTGTATTAGTCCACAAAATATTTCAGACTGCCTGAACAGTTTGTGTAAAACCTGTAGAGACCAATGAGTTAAATGTCAGTTCAGAAATGTGCAACCTGAAAGCAGAGGCTTAAAATGGAGACAGTTTGTCAGCAGTCTCTTCACTGCCTCTCACTAATAATATGATTGCGTTGTAGTACTTGTAGCACACTCTTGTAATGACATTATCGGAATTGCTGGGGAGGCATAATATATCCTAAGGTAACATTTTTGATATCCATAAATTTGCCTGTCAAAGTTTTCATGATGAACCTATTTTTCTCCTAGCATATGAGAGAAAACTAGTAATTTTCTGGTTTATGTTTATGTTTTCATATCTCAGAAACAGATTGAATTTCACTCTAATACTGTAGAATTTGAATTAATTTCACTCTAATACTGTAGAATTTGAATTAATGCTTTAGCTTTAGTTTACCTTTCCCATGTGTAAAATAGGAATATTTATCTATGATGCATTTAATATCCATCTTTCAAAAATGCTGCTGTAACAATACACAACAATTTGGAAAAATAAAACATAAGAGGATCCAAAGTGCATTTCGATTAGAAGATTATGCCAGAATACATATCATATCACTAACAGAGCTACACTAAAAAAAATATGGATTAACTGCAAAACCAGATAAAAAATTACTTCACTGGCCCATACTGCTGTGCCTGATTTGGGCAGCATTCAAAAATCATGCTTAGTAAATGACTGAATAATACAATAAACTTCTTTGTATGTGAAGAACTATATTTTATTCAATCTTCTAGAAAACCAGAGGCCACAACAAAATGGTGATGAATGGATATTAAATAAAAAACGCAAATTAAGCACTATAAATAACTGATAGATCTGTGTATTGGTGGGATACACCTCATTTTTCTTCAGCTTACTCAGTTAGTCCAAGACCATCTAAATCTGGTACAGCTGCTGTTTACCTCCCTTATTTTAGACAAGTATCTTAGGGTGGGCTGAGCTGCCTCTGAGATTCATAAAGAAGGAACCTGGCAAACTAGTTTGGAGTGGTTTACACCCATGCTTAAAGTGTATAGAATAAATTGAGATTAACTATATTTAAAGGTCTCTACATGTAATATTGATGGGAGTTTTTTCACTAAATTCTAGAGGGACCTGACCACCTCAGTGTAGTATGACCAAATCAGAGCTCTAATCAGCAGACTGGTCTAAATTTTAAAGTAATTTTTCATTATAAGGCAAAATTGTCTAGTTCTCAAAGCGAAAACTGTTGCCAGGAGTGATTTTCGACTTTGAAATTATATCTGGCAAGATGTTTGCCCAGATTTCAGCTAATTATACAGTGAATGTTTAAAGGCAGTTTTTAATTCCATAATGGACCCACCCTAAGATTTTTTTTCTATGAAAAGTGCTGAATATAGAGTACATGACCCTTTTCCAGAGAGATGAGTGTAGAAAAGACTATAGCTGTCAAGAACCATCTTAGTTTTATCCAAAGTAATAACTAGCCAAATTCAATTTATCTTCAATAAGTTTTTTTTCAGAAGTGCTAATAAACTTAGAGGGAAGAACTTTATAAGGAAAACACACACACAGATACACCCACATGGATAACATACATACAGACATCTATATGTCTTCCTCCAAAAGCATACATTAAGCTAGACAAAGACATAACACAGTGTACTCTTCTGGATGAGCAGCTGGAGAAGCTGGCCAAGACATCCTCAAATAGTCAAGTTGCGTGAAGTAGATTATATGTTTCAATCTTTAACTCAGGATTTGCAACAAAACCATACAGAGAGACCACAGTCTTATCTTTTATTAAACAATTCTGTCTTGAGGCCAGTTCTTAGCCTGTGCCCTCTGTTCCTCTAAGGAGTCAATTGTTTTTTCAACTATTTGCTTCTTCTGTGTTCTTATTGCTATGTTTGTACCAGTTTTACCCAGCTCTCAAAGGTGCATTTATTCAAGGATTGCTAAGTGTTCTCAAGGTGTGCCCATATTTCCATTTTTCTGTGCTATTTTATTGAGAATTGAGAACATCTGGTTCCAGGCTCCAGTTCACACAGCCAGATCCTTCAAGCTCAGACTGGTGATGGGTCTAACCAGTCATGGTTGTGATTTCCTGTTAAGGTGGGGATTGTGAGCAGCAATGCTTACTATTACTGGACCATGGGGCAGTAAAAGCAGTTCTTCTCTTAGTCCTAAAAGGCCTTTCTCTCTATAAAACAACCTGCTTCAAGGGAATGAGAATGAGAAAGTATATAGCATACAGATAAAGATAGATATTTGGCCATGTCTACACTCTTTTTTTAATCCTTGCTCATCTCAGAAAGCTATGTTTGCACACAGTGGAAAAAATGTCTTTATTTACATTATTGCCACATCAGGTTGATGGATATGTATTTGCCCCTTTTCATGTGACCTGAATGTAAACATCCCTCAACCTCTTGCTGTCGATATCGGCCTTTGCAGAGCCTGTGCTGTGTCCTGATGCTCTTTATGAACCATCCACCCTGCTATCCAAGATATTCCCTCAAACAGGCCCATAGGGAGCCAGTGCTGATTTGGAAACCTGGAAGTTTCTGTAAAAGGGCTCTATCCTTTAATTACATCTACTTTAATTAAATCTATCCAGGCAGTTCCTGAGCCAGGGCCTCATTTTCTCACACAATAAGGGGTGGGGAAAGTTTTCAGAGTGGAAGTCATGAACCTCTCCCTTTCACTATCAGGGTCTGAGAGATGCCCAGTAGCCCCTGTGACTCACTCTAATATTATAAATCAGTGGGCTGTCATGGTATTTTCAGATGCCTGCTGTCAGGAGCAGAGGAGAAATCTGTATCCTGCCTGCAAGCCAGGAAAATAATTCAGGAAATGAAGGCTGCATTTGTGGAGAGTAGAAAATGTAGAGTCAAAATTTTCATTTCCAGCAAATCTTTAATTAACGGTCATACATCAGGAACTAGCACTCGCATCCAAACTATTCACTTTTATTTTTTAATCTTTTCAGTGCAGTTGCACCAAAATCAGTCCAGTTCCTCTTTCTAGTTCTGAACCTGTTACAGAGAATGTGCAATTCACTTCAGCAGCTCTTGGAAACCAGGGACACCCCCCTCTTGTTAAAGTGGTCATTAAAAAGAATACACTAGAAATAAAAGGATTCCATGAGATTTGAGAGCTTTCTTTAGGGAAACGTTGTCATAATACCGCTGTATTTACCCAAAAAATACATGACATAGGCATAGAAAGAAGAATTCCTTGAATAGACCTTCAGGTAGTCAGTGGACTATGTCCTAAATGACACTTTTAGGACTCCTGGGCAATCCAGAATGCAGAATATATACTAGTTTTTCTTTCTTATCTGATAGAAATTCAGATCAGAACATGAAAGTATCATTTCAGTTCCTTAATTTGCATAATGTGGTCATTTGGAAATAGTTTCATTCATCTGTAATCTTTGTAGAGGAGGTTAAGAAGTATAATTTGGGACAATAAATCAATCTAAAACTGATAACTGTATCAAAATTAAAATCTTCCAATATGAAGGGAGAAGTAGAGCTTAAACTCAGAGACATTTTAAACCATAAATTACTTACAAAGGTGCACAGGATCTGATCCATGCAAAGTCCTTCTTCAACTTCCTGAGAAAAGTCTATGGAAAGACTGCTTTTCTAGCCTCAGTAACAAGACATATAATATGGATCTTCTGTTCCCATCAGAATTAGTAGGATAAAATGTCCCTTGACCCACAGGTTCCATGCAGTGGTCTCCCTTGTCTGGAGCTTGGGAAAAAAAAAAACAGTATCACATCTACTGAAGTTACTGGGAATTTTGACTGTAGCATCACTCTTAACTATCTCATGTTTATCATCAGATCCATTTCATGGCCTAAGCTAGGTCATGTACTCAGTGCTGGTGAGGCCACACCTCAAGTACTGTGTCCAGTTCCGGGCCCCTCAGTTCAGGAAGGATATTGAGGTGCTGGAGCAGGTTCAGGGAAGAGTAACAAGGCTGGTGAAGGGACTCAAACACAAGTCCTATGAGGAGAGGCTGAGGGAGCTGGGGTTGTTTAACCTGGAGAAGAGAAGGCTCAGGGGAGACCTCATCACTCTCTACCACTCCCTGAAAGGAGGTTGTAGCCAGGTGGGGGTTGGTCTCTTCTCCCAGGCAACCAGCAGTAAGACAAGAGGGCATGGTCTTAAGCTCTGCCGGGGGAGGTCTAGGTTAGATATTAGGATGAAATTCTTTACAGAGAGGGTAATCAGACATTGGACTGGTTTGCTCAGGGAAGTGGTGGATTCTCCATCCCTGGAGGTTTTTAAGATAAGACTGGATGTGGCACTTAGTACCATTGTCCTGTAACCATGGTGGTAGTGGATCAAGACTTGGACTTGATGATCTCAGACATCCTTTCAAACCTGGCTGATTCTATGATTCTATGTTCTAAGAAGTCTGAAAACCTTTTGTATTGGGTCTGGCTGAGCTGGAGTTCATTTCTCTACAGTAGCCCTCACAGTGCTGTGCTTTGCATTGGTAGCTAGAAAGGTGTTGACAACACACCAGTTTTTTGGCTACTGCTGAGCACAGCAGCAGCAATGAAAAATTCCCTCCTTAGTTGAGGGCAAGATCCTGGGAGGGGACCCAAGTAGGCCAGCTGACCCAAACTGAACAAAGGGGTATTCCACACCGTGTGACATCAGCTCAGATACAAAAGCCAAGGCACAGAGCAGGAGGGAGGGCATTCATTGTCTAATGGCTACCTGCTGAGGAACCGTCACGCGTGCCGAAGTCCTGCTTCTCGGGAGTGGCCAACCATCGCTGCTCATGGGAATTAGAATAAACCCTGCTACCTTTTGCTTCTACACACGCAAGATTCTCTTTCTTTTTTTTTTTTTTTCTTTAAATAAACTGCCTTATCCCAACCCATGAGTTGTTTATTTTTTCCACCTTACTCTCTCCCCCATCCCTGTGATCAGGGAGTGATAGAGCAGCTGGGTGGGCATTTGGTATCCAGCCAAGGTCAACCCACCACACCTTTTAAGCCAAACATGTTCAAATGGGTTTGTATCCTGAGGATATATAGTTGTAAGCAAACATATGTGCCAGCAAAACAAGTGTTCATGTAGAGATATGACTCATCATACACCTATGGGGCTAATAGGTGGTTTCAAATTTCGTATTTAATCTTAAGAAGTTTTCTGTGCAACTATTACCATTATAGTCATTATTAACATTGGTAGGGGATCTCTATAGCTACACAGAACTATATTTCCTGCTTCTGACAGAGCAGACAGAAGCACTGAGTACCGTGAGTGTTTTCAGGAACTACACTGATGCTTCTGAGCAGAATTTTGCTTTGTTTTGTTTTGCTCTGCTTCATATCTTACCCCCTGCTGCATCTTGGAGTTTGTTTTTCTATACTCTTTCCTTCCTTGTGGTTTAATTAAGTGAATTGAAGTGAACAAACAAAGCCTCACACGCTTGTAAATTGCCATTTACAATACTAAGCTTTCCACATCCATGGAAACTGCTTTTTGCATATTTAATTTGCAGGCTGTATGTAAGAGGAGTGTAACCAGAGTCTGTCCCACGGGATTATTAGACAGGCGAAAAATGAGGTGTGATAATATTGGAATAATTAGAACAAAAAAGCAATGAAAAAACAGCTCGTGAAAGCAGATTATTTGGGAATAGTTATATGCCTTACAGCAAGGAGCACTATTCTGATCCCCTTTGAGTGGACAGAAGTGCTGGTAGGAACAAAAGTGTTTGCATACATTTGACACTTGCAATTTCAATACACTGGGCAAATTTCTAAGATAAATAAATGGACCCAAGTATGTCCAATTAGTGATTAGTTGCCTTCAGTGGTTTTTTTCAACTGTTTGACAGTTAGTTTGTGCTAATAAAATCAAAACCAGCCTTGTATTATCAAGTACGGACATCATACTTGATAATACATTATGAATTAATACATACATTATCAAGAATGGACATCACTGAATATTATATGATCATTGTAATCATGACCAAATAAAGTAAAGTATTTTAATCTTCCATATATAGAGCAGAAAACACAAAAAAAAAATGTATAATTCTGTCACTGGTGTACAAAGGACTCCTAGTATGACAATGGTTAAAGGAAACAAGAAGATGGAGGCCTGTTCAACGGACAAAGGATCAACAAAGCTGTATATTTTGGATAATAAGGAACATTTGAAGCAATAGAAGTGCCATGCCACACGAAACCACATTTCAGCTCAAATGGCTTGAAAGGTGATTGCTGGTTCCTCAGTAGAAAGGGAATAAATTTGGAAAAATAAAGCTTGCAGAAACCTGAAAGCCAAAAATATATTTTCATGTCTGACACAATAAAATCTTTATTTAGTTTGTGTTGTCTGACCTGCCCTACTCCTGCAGACGACAGTATAATAATACTAGGGAACAGCTAACAGAAATTAAAAGATATATCTTAAAACATCTGGAGTCTTAAAATTTTGATGTCATTTACTGGTATTTCAATAAACTCTTATTAGGCACTATGAATCTATTTACTGATGTCTGAAATCTGGTTCTGTGACCATTATTGTCCTTTCAAAATGTTATCATGGTTTCAAGAACCACTGAAAAGCATAAGAACCTTGGTTTTCACTTGACACTTTTGACATTGTCTTCTCACTCTCAGCTATGACAACTTTGAGCTGTTACCTTTTGGAAAAGAAGAAATTTTAATCGTATTTTTTCAGAATTCCTACTGACAATCTCTTCCCCACATTTATTAACGCTTATTATTTCAGTCAGTTCTGCATCTGCTTGATTTCCAGGGCAATATACAGTGCATCCATTCATTAAATTCAGGAGTCACATCCCTATTTAGAAACTGATACTGTCAATGCAGACATCCTATTGTGAGACATTTATTTCTTCCAAGATTGATTATGGTAATTTTTATTACATAGATTTCCTAAAGCTGTCTTACTCAATTTATAGTCCCTGATGGTTCCACTCTTCTTGTCCTTAAAGCTGCAATACCTTGCTACCAATTTGTTTTTTATGAAGAGAATACTCTGGTAATATGTGAACCATACTTGAAAACCATACTATCTTTCCAAGGTTTCCACACTTGTTTCAATCTTCCACTGTTTTCCAGTTCCTGGCCTGGCTCCTTGCCTCCGGATCTCAGGTCTGCCTAGAGGCATAACATTCCTTCATTTCACTCAAGTGTGGAAAATGCTTTCTGCTAAGTCACCAGGTTCATAACACCATACTATTAACATTTCCATCCCAAAGATTCCCATGAATATACTAACCTTGATGCTGATACTGTTAAGGTCTAGCAAATACTTCTGGGAGACTCCAAAGCCAGTCTGAAACATGACCTGGTACCTCTGACTAGGTCTGCATTAGAAAGGAGTCTGGTCCAACAGAAGCAGATTTGTTTGGCAAAAGAGCCTCATTGAAGTCCTTGTTTCTAGGAGTTAAGAGGTCTGCCTTCAAGGCAGTGGGAATATAAACTTGGAAATGGCTGGACTGTTTTCAGCTGGCAACTCTTGTGTTTGCTGATAATCATTCATAGCAAACTCTTGTCCCTGGAAACCCTTCAAAACAATGCTCTAAGGAAATCTTCCTGGTTGGCCCTGTTGCTAGGTGTGGTCTCTGAGAGACTTCCACCTCTGTAGATCTTGTCAAGTTCTTCACCGGGTGTAAAAGTGTCAGAAGAATTTTTTCTTTGAAAGATGCCAAATAGGTCATTAAGCTGGTGTTGAAAGAAGTTCTGTGGCACACACAGTCAGATACCTCTGTCCTTTTGGAACAACATAACAAGTGTACCAGCTTCTCTCTGTGGAGAGGCCTTCAAACCACTTTCTTGTGAACCTACTGCTGGTTATGTCAGAGTTGTTGCTCTGCATGTTTCGTTTTCTACAGCAAATACCGCAAATGTACTTCTGTGAGACTCTGAGTTGGCTTCATA
The DNA here is from genome assembly GCA_013399855.1 of Oxyruncus cristatus. Taxonomy (NCBI): domain Eukaryota; kingdom Metazoa; phylum Chordata; class Aves; order Passeriformes; family Cotingidae; genus Oxyruncus; species Oxyruncus cristatus. The sequence continues at coordinate 105,022 of VXAY01005674.1, forward strand.
AATCACAAAGACTGGGAGGATGCTCCCAGGCATCTGGAAGCAGGAAGACCAGGTCTGCCCCTGGAGTCACTTATGTCAAGGGAAACTTGCTAACAGGAAACACACAGTGAAGGTGACAGGTTTGGATAGGCAGATGTACTGGTTTACTCTCTCATCTGCAACTAGTGTTCTGGCCCTGCCATTCTTATCCCCCACTTTTCTCAGTGTCTAGACTTGTCTAAGCGCAGAAACACTATTTCTTTTTTCCGTAATATGCAAATAAGATTGTGTTTACTTGGGCATTCTCTAACACTGGTTAATTTCCGCCTTATCTCATCTGAGAATAGTACTTACCAGACTAATTTCTGAATTATAGATGTAACCAATGAATTATCCATGTAATTATATCAGAAATTAATTTGGCCCATTATATTTAAAAATTTATGTGAACATAGGCTCCATCCCCCTCATTTAAATATTTCATTCTCTTGTTTAGAAATACAAGATCTGAGGCTGAAAACAGCCTGATTGTCATTGTACTCGAGTACAGTATCAATTACACTTAGGCCCCCACAGAGAGGAAATCAGCCACTGTAAGGGTTTCTTTTTCCAGATCGGGTTTATTTGAATACAGAAAATGGAAAAATACATGAAATTCCATTATTTCAAACATCTGTCTGTATCAGAAAGCCTCCATCAAGATCACAGGATGTGTCATAATTAAACGACTTGAAAATAATTCGAGAGCAGAAATTTTATATTCAGTCATGCATAGCAGTGCATAAGAGGCTTTCCCCTCAAAAAGCTTATTTGCATTTTGTTATTATACTCCCAAGAAAACAAGATCCAGTATGAATCCAAAACAGAATTAAAACTTTTGAGTATTCAAAGGTTTTATTTACAAAGGTGGAGGTAAACAACCTCTAATTTCCTAGGTTCTCACCCCTGAGAGTTCTTTTTTTCTGCACTAATGCTTAACTCACATATAAATAAAATGCTTACTGGTCAGCTGAATAATGGAACAAAGAGGAGTTTGAGTGATAAGAATTTGCCACCATTCAGACCCTGAACACAGGTTTCTTCTACATGAAGAGAAAGACCACGACTTTCTTTGTGTATCCTCACCCAACACACCAGAGGTGGCTGCAGAGAAAGTATATCAACAAGCATTCCTGATATGAGTCTAGATTTGGGGATGTGAGTAAGGAGCCAAACATACATGTTTTGCAAGCAGTGCATGAGATACTGAAGGTCTGACACTTATGTAAGTCATAATTCCACGTTGCTCCCACAGGGCAAAAGCCTTGCATTTCTGTGAATCCCTGTGAAGAGCAGTATTTCTTTGCAAGATCTAGACCTAAAACCAGAGCTGAAGGAATCAGAGGAGCCAGATAAAATATAATTTTAAAAATGACTTCCTGAAGTCGCAGTTTACAGTGTTTATGGATGGAGATCAGCTAAATATCTTTCCAGAATGACACAGTGTATTTAAAAGAAGACACAATTCTTTTGTAAGTGGGAATATCGTATCACAACTGTTCAACAACATACTTAGACGAGGCATTGAAGTTTCCCTCTGTTCCAAAGAGATATTAATCATAGCAGGAAAAAGGAATCTATTTGTCTGTCATCCTTAGAGAAAAGTGTTAAAATGTATAAAAGTTCGAGCTTCACATGACATCAACACTGTTTGGCTGAAAACCTTCAGATCTTTCAGTCCTGTATAAAAGGACATCAGTTTTTGAAATGTACATGCTAAAAGAAATGCAGGGACATGATGGTTGTGAATGCAGAAAACTATTTGTACACAATCAAGTTAGGTAATGGTGCAAAAAATTGCTCTATAAATCAATCAGCCCTCTATACTTGTTTCATTAAGGAATAATATAACTCCGATATCATTTCACTAAAGTTGGCTAAGCTTCTCATATTTGATTTCCATCCAATTTTTTTTAGCCGAACTCAGCATTTTAGAAACAAAGGAAAGAAAAAAATCCAGTGCAGATGTACATTTTCGTGATGTTTAATGCAGAACAGCAAGGTTGCAGCACATTAGTCATCATGGCAAAAAGCCTATATGGAACATTAACTAAACTTTGAAGAAAAGCTGTATTTGTTCTAAACGCCTATACCAGTGTTTGCAGAACATTTGGATATTCCAAAGAGGGTGTGAGAATTATCATTAAATCAGGGCTTTACTGGCTAAGCTCTCCCTACAGACAAACTTTTGCAGCTCTAACTGATAGTAATATGTAGCCATTCAATCAGACCTTAAGGCAATTTTTGCCTCATATTGCCATCTCGATTTGTACAAGTTTGTTCTGAAGTGCTGTGTACAGAATGAGAAAAACAGCCATTGATATTTCCTGGTTCATGGAAACACCTCATTCCTGATTCACCTTCTACACATTCTTCGCTTGATCCTGTTAACAACCCACAACTCTTAGAGAAGGTGTTAAGCTCCTTCTGTTACCATTTAGTTCAATGGGGTGACAAAAGATTTTGACCAAACTTGTGATCATGTCACATTGAAGATCACTTAACTTTTGAGCGAGGTGAGATCATGTGGCTCCTTATAATCAGCCTGTATTAAGTTTAAAATGATGCATATAACATTTCATGCATACAATCATTAGTCATCTGATATATTAAAAATGAAACACCCTCAAAAATATCAGCTTACCCCCAATCCTCTGCTTTGATGATTTAAAGTAAAATCCATCAGACTTATTATCCTCGATGTTCTGTTCAAAATGGTAAGCTACAGTATCTTTTCTAGAGTGTTCAGAAGTCATACTGATACATAATGGATAATTTCCATTTCAACTCTTGGATGCATGAAAAATCATGCAAATAAGCAATTGGCATGATAATGCTTTTAGTGCTGAACAAGCTAACAGTTGTTAAGTAATTTTTGACACTGATATCACGTTATTTTGTAAGTTGAAGGAATAAGATAGGTAAATACATGTTTTTAAACATTTTTCTTGTTGTAATCATATTTTTACTCCATTACTGATATTTTATGTCTGTATCCCTAATCCATTTCAACAACACAGTTTTTTATATCTTGGTTTTGTTTATTCTTGTAAATTTATTGACTTGCATTTTTACTTGCCTTTTTCCTCGTGCTGTGATACATTTCTCCCTCTCTGTACATCGTGATGAACTTTTTCTTCTCTATCTTGACTTTTTCTTATTTCAGCCCATGAATAATTAGGTTCTGCTTAGTTCTGAGGAAGGTAAATCTCTTAGAAAAGAATTCTCCAAGTAGTAAATAGATTATGCAAGAGTTAACAAGGTCCACCCCATTTATCAGACTCCTGAACTGACCAGCAACGTACTCCTTCCCATGTTCTCCACTACATGATACAGTAAAACCTGGCTATCTCCACTCCTCAGAGGCCCATCTCCTACAGACAAGGATCAATGTAATTTGCATTTCATGTGTTCATCCATGTGCCAAACACTCACATCCAGATTCCTGGGTCTGTGTCCACACTGCCTGGTTCACATGGCTCTTTTAGACTTACTATCTCCCCCATAAATCCTTTCAGCTCTTTGAAGTATATGGCCCTGATCCTCAGACTTCAAAGCATATTACAATCTGAATAAACACATACTGCCTGCATCAATCTCCCTACATTCTGCAGTTTTACTGTAATTAATAGGTTTGATTTTTTTTCTTTTTTCTTTTTTTTTTTCCTTTTTTCTTTTTTCCCTTCTCTTGGTGGAAATCTTAAAAGCAGGTGTTTTACTGGCGAGAAAAGTGAAAAAACATTCTGGTTTTTCACTCCCTGTATACTAGGTCAATCATCATCAGAGTCCAGCTAGCAGAATCATAATCACTAATGCAGCTACCAGAACTGCAGTGAAATACATATCAGTTTAGCTAGATAGAAGAAGGTTGGCATGCAGGTGTAGACATGGCTTATAGGTAAATATGTCAAAAGAAGTGTGAAGCCATAGTAAAAATTGCAGCTGTAAAATCAGGCAACAGGAGGAGAACAGCTGACAACAGAACATAGACAATGAAAGTGAAAAAGGAGAGGAAGACTGAAGCCATAAATATGTTGAGTTACAGCAGGATCCCTTTTTCTTCATGAATTAATCAAGTAGAAATATTCTTGAATGGGAGGTACACCGTGCCTTTCTCATACTAGGAAAAGGGATAAAACTATAATCTAATCAGTTATTTACATAGTTAAGGTGCTGCCCTGCGTTTAGGGAGACCCAGCTGGAGTGAAGATTAGATTGGATCAAACCAGAACAAGAACAACCTGTAATTATTCCAGTCCTCTGAGCCCAGGCTTTTACTTTCCATGGGCAGCTGCAAGATAGCTAGACAGCTGCTCTCTACCATTAATAGAGAGACAAGTGATTTTTTTTTTTAATCCATTTCCAAAATCAGATTGATCATTGATTGACAAGCATCCAAATCTTTCTGTTTCATCCTAGTTGTGTCTAAAAGGGAGAGCAATAAATTTGATTAATAAAAAACCCAGGTACCTGTGATATATGCAACCCAGACAAATATTAAATATTCTGATTTCCAGCCAGTCAGTTTTACTCCAGGCTGAAGACATTAGCATCCAGAGGACTGACAGTATGGGTGACTGCTTGAAAAGGAAAGAACAAATCATGTGGGTCTACCATTAAAATATCTTTCCAGGGCAATCTTTGAATTAAGATGGTAATGGATTGATCTTGTAGACTAACAACTGATAAAAAGGTTTGAAATATTCTGTGAAGAGAAAAAATACTTTAAGGCCTTTTACTTAAAGTGAAGGACTCACAGCCTACCAGGATCAAAAAAGATTGACTTTGCAGAAGTAGTTTCAGATTGGGATGAAAAGAGTAATTGAAAGAGTCTTAATTTCCTCTTATGGCTCAACAGCAGAGTTCATACTGACAAAATAGACAAAGACTATAAGGGTTAGAGAAAAAGGTGCTGAGTTTGTAAAGTGTCAGTTTAGAAACCATTTCTTCCTACACATTTTTTAAAAAGTGAACGGACAAAGAACACGATAAATGTGTTTTACAAATGCTAGAAACATATGTAACAAGATTGTTGTATTAGAAACATATGTTGAGGGAAAATTATGATTACATTGGAATGACAAAGACTTGGTTAAATCAAGCTGGGAGATAATATTACCGGCATATAAAGTTTGCAGATGGGTGAGGTAAAACAAAAGTAATGAAGGAGGGAGAATTTGCGTATGGGGAGAATACTGAATAAACAGAAATACATGACACTAGGATTTTGGCTGACACAATAGGGACTATTTGAAGTAAAGTGCAGAATGAGATATGGAAAAAGTTAGTCCTTGAATCTCGTCAGAGAACTTCAGAAGAGAATGAGAGAGCATTATCAGGGAATGTTTTTACAGATGAAGGAAGTCTGTATCAAACTTGGTGTAATGATCATGTTGGGAGTTCAATTGCCTAGACATTTCCTAGGAAAATATTAGTGAGGAAAAAGTAGGAAGGAAGCATGATTATGAAAGTAATACAAGATTGTTTCCTGTACAGGAAAAGTGTAATGTAGATACAGAGACTAGAAATAAAGCAGATATGATGACTAGAGTCAAAGCTAGGGAGAATAATACAATAATTAGTGCAATACCCAGGCTGAAATGCCATAAAGGTTGTAAAAGGGTAAATAAGAATTGTATTTTAGTAAAATCAGACTCTGACTGAGTATCAAAAAATAAAAGTAGCCTGAAAACATCCAGCTCTGCCAAAGGAAATTCAGAAACACATGTGAGATGTATTTAAGGATATATTCAAAATACAAATAATATATCAGGAATGAAGACAGAACAAGCACTGCAGTTGTGTCAGGGAAGAATAATGTACTATCGGCTTCCAGTAGCAGGATAAGTATAGAATGATTTTGAGAGCAGTAATGGAAGTTTCCAACGGCTTAAGTGACCTATGAGCTTGTGCCAAACCATTGTGTTACCCCTGCTGAAAGAAAAGCAGGAGAAGGAACTAGAGTCAAGCAGAAGAGATTGGATGTGAAGAGGGAAATGATAAATATCTGAATGTATGCTCACACATTTTCCCACTTCTGGGGAATGGTCCTCACAAATGAGCTTGAGTGCCATGCACAGAACCAACAGTGATCCTCCACTGCACATTGCAGGGGAGAACTCATGTCTGATGTGGAGATTCTGGTTCAAGACTATGTTTTGTCTAATAGAGGAGGACTCAGTTCTCCAAGGAACCTACTTTCTCTTGAACAACCTGTTTAGCCCGAGCCAAAGGCTTTTGTCTTTTCATTCTGAGGACGATACCATGGTATCACTAATACAGCATTTGCTGTTTGTTGAGTATTGGCTATTTAAAGGGTGGTAAGTGACCATCTGAGGAGTACCAGGATGTTTCAGTGTGTGAAATAATTTCACCCAGAACTGTTGAGGTGGTCCTAAACTTCCTATTGCCCTGCAGTTAGTGCATGTGTCCTGCTCTGGAGACAAGAAAACGAGTTCAAGTTGCTATTCCAAGTCAATGAAGAAATGTGAAGCTCAATTTGTCACACATTGGTCCTGTTCTTCAGCCTTCTTCCTTTCTTCACCTTTGTCACTGGCTCCAAAGGGCTGCTGCTGAACCTCCTTCTTTGTTCATAGCTCTAATTTTGTTTAAACTAACAAATGCATTGCAAATTCCACCGGAAATAGGTTTGTTTAATTTAATATGTACAGAACTCTTTTGTTTCACATTATCCCAGATTATTTTTTTTTTCTCTCAGAATTGTCACAAAATAGTAAAATGTACAGAAATTATTTCCACTCTACAGACTGACATAATTTCCTTCATGCAAGGAAACTACTTTTCTCCCATTTTTGAACAACGTCGAGAGCCAACACACTTGTGCTGATCAGCTCAGCCAAAATCACTTTGCATTCCTGTCTAGACACAGGACTAGATTTTGTCTGAGGTAACCATTTCTAAAGCCACAAGGAATCCAGAGGAGACCTCCTGGAGTTATCTAATAGAGAAGTGGACAGATAGTCTGATGATTTCCCTTGTGAAAGGAGTACACTTCTTCCTCTGAAATACAAACAGGACTCCTTGGGGTAAAATTCTCCTAAAAATTTGTCCATTCTGTGAAAAGTAATGACTTATTTATTTGTCAGGAAGTTTAAGTACACGAGAATATTCACACATGCAGTGAGTAAAAGTCGGATTGAACCTTGATTAAGCAGTTAGTCATAACTCAGGGAACCAAGACCATGCATCTCAAAATCAACACATTCTTCATCATGTGTTTATCCTTATTAACTTTATTCTATGGCTCAGTTACCTGTTCTCCAATCCTCTACAATTGGCCTCTTGGCAATTGACCATTTGAGCTATTTGCAAAATTGGCCATTATATAGACTTTAAAAAAAAGAAGTGCATGTGACTGGTATTGATCTATTAAGTCAACTTCCATTCAGTTTCATCTCCACATCTACTTTGAATCAGAAAATTTTGCATGTCCATTTAACTCTAATTTCAGCACTCTTCAGTCAAATTCTATTATAACGTTTGGCTTCCTAAGTAGCTTCCAAAGGACTCAAACTGTTTATCAGGTTGATTACTAAATAGTATACAACAATCTACACAGATACTATCTATCTACACAGATACTGCTAAATACTGCAGAAAAAGGAGTATACAATTGCTTCCCTTTAAGGAAAAAATATCGTGGGGAAAAACAGAAAAGAGATACACAGATAAACAACATGGGTCACCGTATGACCACATAGATTGCTGTATTTGTATGGTGTGAAGTGTGAGTACATGTTCTCTGTCTTTCATCTCTTTTCACACAGCAAAAGGCTCAGACTTTCTCTTCCTGGAGCAAGTTAAGAAATAAGAGTATCAGTAATTTTCTTGCACTGAGATAATTTGAACCAATGCTGAGGTTTGAAAGCCCACCGTTCTAAGGATTAAAGCATACTTTTATGTTTTTTTATGTTCCCTGAAATTCATGGATCAGTGTTAGAAGGTTGATCTCAGAGCTGTTTTCCTCTGAGTTTCTGATAATTCTCCACATTTCTCCTTTCATTCATAGAAGCCTGACACTCGCATGCAACAGACTGGTAGTAGCAAGTACAGGTCCCTGCTGTGTAATTACCAAGACAGGAAAGATCTGAGAAATATTTTAAATGGATACAGCTGAGTTTCGTAATTATTGTAAAAAAATATGGATAAAAACATTTAAGATTGCACCTGTACAGGGAAAGTGATTATTTCCTGTTTCAAGCACTGCTTAACAGTGAGCCAAAGCATTAAGAAATTAAAAAAACACACAACTTTCATGTATATTTCTGAGGACCTGAATAACTTATCATTTTTACTCATAGCTTATAAGGCAGTGTAGTCATTCCCTCACTTTCCTCCAGCAATGAGGAAGAAAAATGGCAAAAATTTTGGAAAATAATCTTTATAAAACAGAACTTTTGTTGGGGTAGTTGGCTGGTCTTGTGCCTGAAAACCATCAAATCTCAAAATACAGTCTTTTTTAAAGCTTTATTGCCTACCCCCAGAGAAGTATAAATAAGTGACACAGGTACTCCTCAAGCTCTGAACACAATCACATTTAGCAGTGCTTGAGTCACAGCACCACAGTGCAATCTGCCTGAGTGGACCTGTTCTCCCACATCGACCCTACCAACAATAATAGGACCCCAAGCATCTGCAAGAAAATACAAGAGGAGATCAGAACCTTAATTATTCCCAACCACTGCTGTATATTTATATTCTGAAGTCAAATTGAGAACCTCATTTTCTGCTTACATTTAAATGTGGAAATTAATCAGTTGGGATTGTAATTATACATATGATGCTCAGGGAAATTATAATAACATCCAAAGTACCACATCTTTAGCCTGCATTTTGTCTTAGACATGTTAGATAATGCTTAATGAGGCATTTTATATCCTATTAAAGCTTTATAGCACACACTACCTTCTACTAAAATTCGTTATTCAATACCTAAGTGCAGCTTAAAATCAGACACCCTTATAAAACATAAATATATTGTATAAATTTGCTGCATGTTAGAGTTAATGTAACTTAGTAGAGAAGGATAGAGCTCCATGCAGTGCAGTGCTCCATATTTGGTGCAGTACTCACAGAAATAACTGCTAGTGATAACATGTGCTAGCTGGAGATCAGGTAGCATTTGTGTACTCTTACATTGCAGTTACCAGAATCTTGATATATGACTGAAAATACTGAATATACTTAAATTCATTATTTCTTTAATATAAATCACCTAGAAGTAATGTGTTGGGGGGAGTTGACTCTGGCAGGGTGCCAGGTGCCTGCCAAAGCCATTCTACCACTTCCCTCCTGAGTTGGAAAGGAGAGAGAAAATGTAATGAAAGGTTCATGGTTGAGGTCAAGACAGGGAGAGATCACTCATCAGTTGCCATCACGGGCAAAACAGACTCAAATTGGGACAAAAATTAATTTAATTTATTGCTGAAGCAAATCAGGATAATGAGAAATAAAACCAAATCTTAAGAACACCTTCGCCCCATCCCTCCCTTCTTCCTGGGCTCAACTTCACTCCTGATTTACTTTCCCTCCTCCCCGCCAGCAGCACAAGGGGATGGGAAATGGGGACTGTGGTCAGTTCATCACGTTTTCCTTGCTGTTCCTTCCTCCTAAGAGGGAGGACTCCTCACACTATCCTGGTCTAGCCCAAGGTCCCTCCTGTGGGAAGCACTACACCACAGACTTCTCCAGTGTGAGTCCTTCCCCTGGGCTGCAGTTCTTTGATGAACAACACTATTTCAAACAAGTGTGTAATAATCACTGAAGAATAAGGCAGATATCAAATGTGGACCCAACTTCTTAAGCACTTAGCTAAATCTCACTGACATTAGTAGGGCAACATAATTCACTCCAGATAAAGGCAAACATAAAAAGACAGAAGGGAGGGAGAAATTTGTAGAGAAGATGAGATGATTACACCAGATTACACAAGTTAAAAAAAAAAAAAAAAAAGGCAGTATTTTTGTCATGCCATAATTTTCCATTTCTGTTTTAAAATTTACAATGTGATAAAATTTCAGTTATAATTTTAATAGCCATCTGACCGAAGTCATTCATTCCAAAGATAACATCAGCAATTGTGATTTGATCAAACATGAACTAAGGGTAAGAGCACCACCCTCAACACTAGAGAAACCCACTGCTGAACTACAAGTCCTTGCTTCAAGCACTGGTTTTGTTGGAGCACAGCTGGGAACAATTCCAACCTGGGAACAGTTTTTCTACATCCATTATTGCAAACTGATGAGCTGAAACTTTCCGAACATTTGAGCTAGAGGCAGATCACTAACATAGCAAGTTTCAGACTAAATTATTAAAATTATAAATAACTACAAGGTTCTTATAGTATGATGATAACCACAGATGTTGTGACATTATATATCTATTCTCCTGGAAGAAATAAAATATAAAGGTTTACTACTGTACTTGCCATAATTGTAGTAACAAATGGCAGAAATCCCCACCAAGTCATCACAAAACTCTCTTGATGAAGTTCTCCAGCAATAATGGTGGAACCTCCTGCCCATGTTAGAAATGAACATACTTGCTATCAAATGATTCCAATTAGATCAAGTAGTTTCACGTCTATTTTAGGCATCACTTAAAGCAAATTGTCATTTCCTGTGATAAGGCAGCCAGTGCTCTTAACAAGCAAATTTTTAATGAAATCAAATGATATTATTTAACTTTCAATTTATCGCCAGTCAAGAAGAATATTCCCCAAACTTGTCTCTCAAGGTGGTTTTCAATTTTGCATGTTTTACTTGATGGTTTAAAGTGCAATTCAGCCAGAGGCAAAAGAGTAGGCCAAGGCTGTGTACCATGTAAGGCCGATACAGAGGCTGTGACTCTGTGGGAAGCCAGCGATGGAGCAGTCTGTTCCTGAAGGACTGCACCCCATGGAACAGACCCAGACTGCAGCAGTTCAGAAAGAACTGAAGCCTGGTGGGAGGATGTCCCAGTGAAGTGTATACAGGCCTTTCTCCCATGGGAGGAACCCATGCTGGAGCAGGAAAAAGAGTGAGAGGAGTCCTCCCCTTCAGGAGGAAGGAGCAGCACAGACAACGTGTGATTAACTGACTGCAACCCACACTCCCTGTCCTCCTGTGCCTTTGAAGGGGAGAAGGAAGAGAACTCAGAAGTGAAGGTAAACCTAGGAAAACGGGAATGGTGGTGGGAAGGTGATGTAAAGATTTGGTTTTATTTCTCATTATACTGCTCTGATTTGATTGGCAATAAATTAAATTTATTTTTACCCCAAGTTGAGTCTGTGTTGCCCATGGCGGTAACTGATAACTGAGCTCTCCCTGTCCTTATCTCAGCCCATAAGCCTTTTGCTGTGTTTTCTCTCCCCTGTCCATTTGCAGAGGGCAGTGACAGAGAGGTTTCGATGGGCACCTGATATTGAGCCAGAATCAACTCACCACAGCGAGTTGTTATGTTTCATTCATTCTTTCAACAGTAGAACAAAAAAGGAAAAAATGTTCCAATCTTAAGCATTTTCTTTCCAAAAAAAAAGAAAACAGAGCAATTTATGCCAATGCACAGTCAATCATCATAATAATAGGACACGTCATCTTGAGCAGATCAGAACTCAAGGGTAAAAATATATTAATTGTTTTTTAAAGGACAGGAGGTTATTTTAATATAGATATAGAGAACAGGAGGAAGAAGGAATGGAAAAAGAGATCCTCAGTAAGAAAAATTGGGCTTATGGTCAGAAAAGAGGAACACAAATGACAATGTATTTTGGTTCTCAGTTCTGCTGAGGTTCTGATATACACAAGAAGTACCCACACATTTCAAATAACAAATTGATTAATCCTCTATCCCTTAGTTTCCAAACACTCATAATTCCTGCTACTCTTCCTCCCTTTCTTCCTTTTTTCTCCATAACCATTTTTTCCTTCTCCCCCTCCTCTCTCCTTTGCTCTGTAGATGTACCAAGAGGATGTGGTGCAGGTGTGGTTAAGGACTGCAGCTGCTGCCTGGCCCCACGGATTGTGCAGTAGCCACTTTCTCACTTGTCTGTTGAAACAGAAGATACCCGCACATAACAACATCTCAGGCCTCCTGAAGTTTAGACCTCAGTTCTCCTCCTGGTAAAAAAAAAAGGTTAAACATGGTTAACACGGCCACCATCTGAAAAGGTTTTAAAATGTCAAACGGAAGATGCTATCATTCCAATGTGTTACATTGGAGTTGTACTAATTTCAAACCTTAAACATATTGTTTTGGGGGAAAGAGAAAGGAGACCAGGACATTAAAGATCAGTGATATTACAAGGATCTACATTAAGTTCACAAAAATGTGCTTCATGCCTCTAGGCCATGAAGCACATTTAGCTTAAGACTGTGCTTCAGCAGACCCACTGATCACATTAGTGACGTTGATCTCACGTTGGTTCAAACATTTGACAAATTATTGTCAAATTTTTGCACCAATTTCATTGAGTGAAAGAAGAAGATGTTGATCTGAATAACTGATATGGTATGATACATTTTTAAAAGTAAATCTGCAGTTGTTTCCTTCATTCTTTTGTGCTAAGTACCCAGTGGATCATTATTTTACCCAGAACAACCCCCATCTCTATAAATGACACGATTATTATAGAATAAAATGAAGAAGAAACTGTTGTTTTCCTGGGGGCTTTTACCTACTTACTCTAGGTTAAACAAAATCCTCACAGATCACAATGGTTCTAGCTCAGCTGAACTAAATGAGGCCCCATTTCCAGCTGATTTCTGACATAAATAGCCACTCTTGACAAAGCTGTAGAATAACACATAATTCCTGTGAACTTTTTGCCTACTAAATTATCTCTTGTGCAATCATCAGAGTAAATCAAACTAATGAACTGCTTAAAAAGAAGTGAAATATCACTGATAATTTTGTTTTAGTGCAGTAAAATTAGTGATGAGCATGAGGGTTATGATTTGGACTGTGAATTTCCTTTCACAAGTTAAGGGGCATTTGGAACCAGGGTTTTGGTTCAGATCCTAGTCTTAATTAAACTACTTCATTATTAATCCCTACTACTAAATGAGTTTGCCTTATCATTATGCTCATCCATATTGTAAAAACTGATAACAAGTTACTGTGCTCTCTAGGAGACATCTGTCTTTTTTAATCAGAAGCACTTACATTACTACAAGGGAAAAATACCTTTTTAAAATTAGCAGTAGGTGAGCTTTTGCTTGTCTGAGTCATATAGACAAACCATTTATATTTCATTTATGAATTGCAAGAGGTGAGTTGCACTGTAGTTTTCATGGTGGTCTATGGAGCTGGTTGGATAAAGTCTACTAGAAAAATTTCTTTCAAAATCAAAATTTCAGGAAAAGAAAGTGAGTTTCTTAAATTTAGTTTTAATGTTCTAATTTAATCTCTCCTCCACTCCCCTTCTCTCCCATTCTTTCCCTTCCCCTTCCCTTCTCCTTTGTCTATCTCATGGGTCCATCCAGAGAGGCCAGAGTATCTAAATTCATAGGCAAATCTTATTTTTACGAGATCTCACAGGATCTTCCAGTCAAGATAACCTTCTTTGTGACCATTAATAGTTCATTTTCGCACCTTCTACTAGCATTTCTCACCCCTAACCTTTTCAGCACCACACATACAGTTGCCCTTTAAATATAAACATAAAGCTTGGGCAAAGAAGACCTTGAAATGTTGTAAAGGATGGACTGTGAGATAATAGTGATTGCAAAGTCTCCATCAACAAAAGTTGCCTTACAATTGCATGTTTTCAGAATGTTTTTTGCCACTGAAATATTTTTTTAAACTTCAAAATTTAAACTCTATAATCTTACAGGTTTTTGCTGGAAAATGCAGTTTATAGTTTTATCAAATTTACTGTGCAGTGAACGTGATCTAAGGAAGACTTTCCCCCTCCTTTGCTGGAAGTTTTAAGGAGGTAAAGGTGGGTGTGATCCAAGCAGTTTGATTCTTCAAGTTAGATTTACTGAGGAACTAATGCATTCTCATGATTGACTTATCTCATTTTGTGTGTCTATGTTAAGAGCCTCATTTTCCTCAGTTTCTCACAGCAGTGTTTGTTATATATATCTACATTGTTCCTATTCTCCACATCATCTGGTTCAGTAAAGAGAGAGACAATACTCACAATATTCAATCAAGTTGCAGTATGTGTTGGTATCTTTGTATTTTGTGTCCCTGCTGGGTTTGCTGAGCTCTGGAAACAAGTTTCATTACAAGCCTAACTCAAAACGATCATGATTTTAAGTCATTTTTTGTGATACCACCTTTTTTATGTTTCTGTGTCACATTAGGCTTCTTTTAATTGCCTTAATCAGCATTTCTCCTTTTCATTCAATAACCCCTCATCCTTTACTCTGTGTTTTGTAGAGAATGAATCATCAATATATCATTTTCACCAACATTACTACTGCTCCTTTCATATTAACGAGAAGTTGATTGCTGTTAAATTTCTATAGTTGATAAGGCAAAAATTTCATTGACCTTTCTCCTTAATCTGGTTTGATTGTTAAAAATGCTAAAATGAGTACTATTCCCTGAGACATATACTTCAGAAAGGAGGGGCGGGGTGTTATATTTTTTTTAGTTATTTTTTTCTCTTATTCACAAAATGAGAAAAAGAATGAGAACCTCTTTAAAAAAAAACTTTTTTCTTTTCTGCAAAAGACAGAAATCAAGTTAAAATCTTATCCCACTCACTGTTGGTGGGATTGAGATGGGCATTAACTTTGAGGATGAATTCTGACAGAGTGTTTACAATCTCAGATCCTTGAGGCAGTCCTGAATTACCTCTTCACATAATGATACCATCACAGAGAAATTATTAAAATGTAGCTCAGTGTTTCAGGAAGATCTTACTATGGTTCCTCATCTTTGTGAACATGAATGTAATTCACATTTTTGTCAGGAACCACAATTTTCCATTTTCTGTCTCCTTTTATTGACTGAAGATTAGAAGCTTTATTAGAAAACACGTAATCCTTAGAGAAAAAAGTTTCACTTGCTGCAAATGGTCTGTCTGCTCATTTGATTCATGCTATTTATGCACAACTGCTGTGTAAAAAATATATATAGAGAGAGGAAAGCATATATACCATGGGGACTTCTGGTCTTTCTCTCTGAAGAGAAGTAATAAGGTAAAATATGTACAGGAGGCCCAAACTGATCTCAGGCATTAACTGATCAACAACATAATTCGTGTTACTTCTGTTGGTCAGACTCCTCACGCCAACCCAGATGCAGCACCTTGCACTTGGACTTCTAAAGTAATCTCATTTCCTTATTCCATCTCATTACTCTCATCTTCATCTCATACCGCCAATAAACTCATCTTCCTGGAATATCCAATATTCAATGTGCTCTGCTTTTAACCAGTAGCTGTACTTACACGTGTGTGGCTCAACAAGTGTGTGCCTTGACAAGGAAACCAGGCAAAACCAAACCCAGTCTTTGTCTAAGTCAATTAGATCTGCTCATTTTCTTTATCTAACTTTCTGTTTGCAGGGTTTGGTTACTCATCTGAAGGTAAATAATGCTTCAGACTTCAGTAAAGAAAGGCTTGTCGAGTGAAACCTCCTCTTCCGTTAGCCCAGATATTATCGACTGCTGCTAAGTAGTCAGAGTGTGCCCAGGAAACCTGATTGTAAATACAACTTTCTTGTTCAATCTCAGACCCATTGAAAAAAAAAAAAAAAAAAAGAAAAAAGAAAAAAGGAATAGGAAAAAGCTGCTATATCAGGAAGGCTGATAAATTAAGTAATGCATTGCTAACATGTTTTCAATTTCATATGATGCCATTTTTTGAGACCAGGTTCAGTAGTCACATAGCTGGGATGAATTTTTCAACATAGCTGGAAATAAAAGGACAAGGAGAAATGTATTTTCTTGACTGAACTTGTGTGATCAGAAGAAATAGGAAGGAACAGAGCTGCCAGTAAAGGGAAGCATTTATAATTATTCTTTTGCTTTCTTTCTGGGAAACATTCTAATTTTTCTGAATAGTGGTTCTAGATACTGTGACCCTTTATATCTGCATAACAATTCTGCTAACCACAAAATGTTAAAGAACTATTTTAATAATAATTAAACAAATTTTACTTTTATTCTGCAAGCTATCTTTAATTTAGATTTAGTTTTTTGGACAAACCAAGTACTTAAATTAGCACAGCCAGCACCTTTTGAGAAATCAGTGAAAACAATAACTTCACACATATGATGCCTTCAATTATATTTCATGCATCCGTGAGTCACAGTTTCTGCTTCATGATTGCTTAAGAAAGATATGACCCCAAAACTTTTTTATCACATTAGCAAAATCTCATAAATTAGCTCAAATTATAGTATAATAAAATAATTGAGTTTGGAAAGAACTTCCACACATCATCTAGACCAACCTGTTATTCATGTCTTAACCCACTCAGGAGTCTGTATTATATCTTTCAAGGCGATTGCTTTTAGATGTTATTGGAATTTTTATGAGACAATAGGAACACACTGAAGGACAGAAGGTTCCCTCTGAACATCTGGAAACACTTTTTTATTGTGAGGGTGGCCAAGCACTGACACAGGTTTCCCAGGGAGGTTCTGGAATCTTCGTCCTTGCAGATACTCAAAAGCCATCTGGATATGGTCCTGGACAATTGCTTTTAGGTGGCCTTGCTTGGGCAGTGGGGAGTTGGACTAGATGAATTCCAGAGGTCCCTTCCAACCTCAGTTGTCCTGTGATTCTACGATTATGCAATCCTGGATGCCAAAAGACTAGAAAGCAGCTTTGCAGGAAAAGGACTGGAGGTCCAGGTATATTTCTGCTATAAGCAGGAGCTTGGCTCATATGACACCTCCATAGAGCTCTTTCAAAGTAAATTTTTCTCTGTTTCTATCATATTTTCATTAAACCTTCAAAGAATAGGCTGAAATTTCCATTAGTTTTCTACTGTTGTATTGAGGAATGATAGCAGTTACAACTGGAGAATAATTATTGAGTAAGTACCTGAGATGAAACTTCAGAGAATTATAGAATCATAACATGTAAAACAGACCAGAGCCAGGCATCATACTGGTTGTGGAACAAATCTTGGCATGCTTTTGACCTAAGCCAACTAGCACACTCCCAAATTATTCCTGGACATATCAGAGAAAGCATCATAAGCAGCCAACCTGCTATGGAGACAAACATGGTAGGGGAGTTCAAGAATACAAATAAATAAGGTTTATGGTTCATTTGCCTAGCAATGAGTTTTGCTTATGGAGAAACCATGCAAAAGTACAACCAAGGAACCACAGACTCACCAGTCAAAGTTACTGTGCATGATGTTACATCAGTTTTGCTCTGTCTATTCATCAGACATCAGCATGTGTTCAGAAAATAATCAAGTAGAAAAACCACCTGGAATACAGACATGCATCCGTGTCATTGCCAGGTAGCTGTGCATACAGCTCAGCTTGAGCAAAATGGTAGTGATTTCTTCTCTCTTACTGGTTCTGCCTGGTAAGCATAAACAGCAACTTTCTATCCCAGTCAATCTTTTTGATGAGAGTGTGCAACTTGCTTTGGATACAAGATTTTACCTTCCTGAAAGGTGACAAGATCCAGTACCTCTTCAGTCCTGTGCTGAGGTGAGACAGTTTCTATCTCATGTGTTTCACAACTCCATTCTCACTTGCTTATTTATCATTCCTCAATAGAAATCTATCCCATCCCTTTCTCCTTTCTCCTCAGGTTTGCAGCCCTGCCCCCTCCCTTTGACCAGCTCTGGCTTCTGTCAGGTCCTGCCATGTCCTTGGTAGATCGCTTTTATTCATTAACAGGGCTCAAAATCGTACAGTTTTCTAGTTTTGCTTTCTGCTTTAGCCTGTGAAAGTGGCTTACAGAGGGAACCAGTATGTGTTAGGGTCAGTACAAAATAAACATGAGGCCTGTGTGTTTGGGAGAGAAGTGGGGAAGAAGAGAGAAGAAACAAAGATGCCCCTTTCAGCAACATTTTGTTGCTGGTGTCTGACTTTATAACACTGTCTGAGAAAATTAATTGCGCTTGTCTGGTGGCTCTGAAAATTGCTGCTAATGCACATTCTGTTCTTGTTTTTCAAGTGAAGACGACCTTTGTATTGTGAAAATAAAAAAAGTATATTCATCTGCCACCATGCTACATAGAGATAGTTGACAGTTGGAGTTTACCCTCAAAAGACAATAAAAAAATAAATACATGCTCTTTTTGCTTGTGCTGTTTTTCTTTGTCCTTTATTTGCTTTTATTTTACCTGATTTACTTCATTCATTCAGAGTGTGCAGTCTGAATAGTTCCAGGCAATGGACAAACAGATTCAATCTCTCTGTTGATTGAGAAGTCTCAGTGGCTATTCATATTTATTTCCCTTCCTCATTCACCCCTTTTTCCCTTCAGCTGCTGTCAGACATGGGGTTTAATTCAGGTACTTTCTATTTTATGGTTTGGAATGCATTATTCATAGCAGTACCTAGGTGACACTGGTATATGAGAATTAGTCATCTCTTATGCATTGGTTTGCCAGTAATTTGTCTGACTCTCAGGCTGATTTAAGAAAGCATCTAATTATCCCAGAAAAACTTCTTTGAAAACATATGAATGGATTTTTTAGTTCATTAAAACTCTACTGTGGTTTCTTTATAGATAATTTCTCCAATAGATAATTGCAATCTATATTTAAATAATGTAAATCTTTATAGTTTGCTAGAACTGCTGGAAATGGCTGAATAGACCCCAGGAATTCTCAGAGAAGCTAATTTCTTTTTACTAAAGCTCATATTGTCAGACTTTCTTCAAAGTCAGTGAAGAGGTAGGCTTCCAAGGACAACTCAGAGTAGGAGGCTTCCTTAGGTGGTCAGATCACCCACTACATTAGACGTCTGTTATGTCTGCTCTTCCTTTGGTAATAAGCTCAGACAATTAAGGGAGTGACTCAGAGTTTTGTCCTGCACAGAAGTTTAAATAAACTCTGTTTCAGTTTACTGGGTCTGGGCAAATAGCTGTCTTGCGTCTGAGGTATTTTATGTCACATGTGGATACATGATCTCATATATAGTACATGAAAAATCACTGTGCATGTTACTAACATGCAGAGAAATGTTTGGGTCAGTATTTGTTGTCCTCAGTGTCTCAATCCATTTCATTGTCATCCTACTATCTGCTGTGGCTGAGGGGGTACTGAGCCATTGAGACCACCTATAAAACTGTTTGAATCATAAAAAAAAATTGGTGAGGGAATTCAGAAAGTTCAGAACCTTACTGAGGAGTATGATCTTAGCCTATAGAGTCCTAAGATGATATCTTAGGAACGGGTACCAGTACAAAGGCAACAGGTATGACAGTCTGAAAAGGTGATCTCATTGGCAATACACTAGAAAAGTAGTTAACAAATTTAAGGTCATGACCTGAAAAGATGAGAGCCCTGAAAAAATAACATATTCAGTGCCAAAAAAAGAATTGCTGGACTAGAACAGTCCAAACAAACTCATAAGGGAACATTCTATCCCTAAAAGGAGAAATAGAACAAAGGTGGGGGAAAAGTCCCCTGTACTGATACACAAAATTGGACATCGAACTTTGGACTGAAGAAAGCAAGGGAAAAGCAAAATTCTGATCTCAATCCTCTGTGTCTTGGCACGTGTACTGAGAGGAACAAGGGAGTCAGTAAGCAGGGCAAGAAAGCACAGTATGGCAATCAATGAAGACAGAGCAAATATTTCCAAATAGGAAAGGTGAATTGGTGGCCCCCATTGGAGATACAGACTCTCACCAACAGGGTGAGAGTGGGACAAGCCTTAAAGCCGTTAATCAATAAAGGGATAAATAACGATGTCTTTCCAGGTGGATAAAAATGACTTACACGAGGCTTGCTCCTCAGGATGAAATGTGGAAAACAGAAATACAAGCAAGAGAAAAACATTTACTATTCAAAAGGCTCAGAGGTGCCAGCAGCTGCAAACTGGGACTCTACCATGAGTGGGTTTATGTATTTATACCTGCTTTGTTCAGATGCATTGGGGAACAAATATGTTTCAATTACTACCCCTGTCTGTTCTACCATCTCTTATTGTCAGTAGCTGGAGATCACTCTTCTCCCTTTCAAGTGAATGAAGTGTCCCAGCTCTGAGCTGTCTCAATTTATATTCAAATAGAGCACTTGGGACCCAGTGGAAAGAGAATGCTGAAACAGAAGAAAAAAGTAAAAAAGAAAAAAGAAAAAAATCTGTCTATCTCTGTCAGAAAACCCTACAAGTCATACGCCATCAGTGGTGTTCAGGGTAGTACACACGCCTTGCCCAACACGCCTTGCTGTCTCAGTAGCTTTGTACAAAGACAGAAATGGCAAAATAGTAAGTTATATAATAGTAATCCTCTCCAAAAAGTTCATGGTAGCTGACCACTTAGCATCTGTGATTCTGAGTCTGCCCAGCAGCTGAATACATGAGGAAATGTCAAATCCTCAACCCTCCAGAAAACTTTAAAAATAGCAATTCAGATCAATGCTTTCATATTAAACTGTACTTAAGAACAAGTAAAGTATATCACAAACTTGTCAGAGTGAGAGACTTCATATATTCATTCTTGGGGCTGATTGAGAGTTCCTGGGTTTTTTTACAGACCTGGTAAAAATGTACTTTTTTTTGTTGAGGAAGTATTATTTTTCATTCAGATCTATCTCTCCTTTTTTTTTTTTTTACTGCTCAGCTGCTTGGAAATATATCATGTTATTACTGAAAACTGAAAACAAGGTTTAATCTCACCAGGGTATAATAAATCTTAGCTAAAATACAGATTTATTTTTTTAATGGAATGATTTTATGTTTGAAAAATGTTAAAGTTGTGACAAAAATCAACCAAAGACAGGAAATTCAAAGTTAATTTTGAATTGTGTCCATAAAGCACCTCATTAAGCCCACTCATTGTATCCCATGTGGAATCCTACAGTTTCCAGAGACATATGTAATTGTTCATAATAAAAGGGCGTTTTAAGGACAGAATCAGTGGATGTCCCCGGTCCAGCAATAAAATAATCCTAGTGTTCATATGCTCTGTAATCCATGAAAGGTGGTTCCATCTGTACCTAAGCAATGAAACTTCACTCTTCTTAGGGTAATCTGGAAAAAAATTAAAAAACCCCAATGAAAAGAAACAAAGCCTTGAGTTAGGTACCCAGTCAAGGCACAAGCGGGGAAAGATCCATTGTCTTCATCCAATCACAATTTTAGAAAATGACTTGTTGATTTAGCATGAAAACTGTTTGCATACTTTTTGCTGAACGAGTTTCTTAATTAAAGATTAAATTTTATAAAAAAATTATCTCAGATAAAAAGATCTCAGTCATCAAGCATTTTGCTGATGCATAGTCAAGGGCGGAAGCCCTCCCCGTTTTCCTGCAGAATCACCATAGAGATGACAAGAATCCCAATGCTTCCAGAGTCTGTAGTTTTAAAGTAAATACACCATATGCACTCCCAAGCCAGACTTTTAAGAGCTCTTTGAACAGAAAATTTCAAAAATCCCCAGGACAAGTCTTGAACGTGTTTGGATTTTTCTGAAAAAATGAGATCTTATTTTTGGGGGGGGGCAAATAAAATAGGAAAGTTTGAAACAAGAATGTTTTACAGTTTCCTACCATATACCATGTCTCAAGCACGTATAATTTGAGGTTTGAATTTCTTTTTATTATCTTTTTCCTTGCTAAAGTTAAAATGTGGGGCGAAAAAGCCTGGTTTTTCTTTGTTTATGAAACATGTGCAAATGCTGCATAGCTGTTCTGCTGTACCTGGGAGTACAGTACAACACACCAACTTAGCAGGGACAGGTACATTTTATTTTATCACAAAAAAGGGCGGTATAAAATGGGTTTATTTTCAAAACTTTACTTATCTTGCCTTGTAAAGCATCTGGGTTTAAAGTCTAAACCTCAAAATGTGTGCAGTAGTCTGCAGTGATCTCAGATATGTGATGCTCCTGAGTCCTGCTGGTGGGCAGAGAATTGAGTGTTGGTGGATGCTGGGTTAAGAGGAAGGACTGTGAAGCCATGGGCCAGAGCCACAGGCACAACATGGAAGCCAAGAGGATCTGTTCTTCTTCTTGGAAATGCAGGGCCTTACTGGTTTGAGCCTGAGGAGACAGGGTAGAAATGAGCCTCCTTATGCTGAGCTGGAGCCAGAGCCCATTCTGGCTGTTCATTCCTTGAGGGCAAGGCTGCTGGGACACCATCTGTGCTGCCAGAGGGAAGGGAAACCATTGGAGGAGTGTGCTGGCCTGGCAGAAATCCCACGAGAGAAGGCAGAATCAAAGGACAACAGGTATGCTGTTGGCATAAAGGAACTAACTGAATGGCTTCAGAAGGACATGGACAGGAACTCTGTGGGGGGAGAAACCCTCTGTTCCACCCGTACGGCATGGGATGGAGCAGGCAAGCCATAATTTATACATACCTGAATGCTTGAGAGTATCTCTATATAAAACAAAAAGCAGCCAGGCAGAAACAGCTTGGTGTTGTCACTGCAGGGACAATGCTCATATCATGCTTGGAGAATGCAGGCAACCAAACCACACTCTTAGAATGCTCTTAGAGACATAGGACTTCAAGCATGGTGGATCAGAGAGAATTGAATTGGATGTCTGTTGGAAAAAGAAAAAAAAATAAAACCAGAGGGAAAAATATTTTTGTTGCAAGATCTCTGAAAACTTGAGCTACTACCATTTTCCTTCTAGAAACCCAGAAGAATTGCAATATTCCAACTTCCACTGGAATTGTTTCTGTGCAGATCCTGCCTGCATGAGTGAGTTTAGAGGTGTTTATAAGACTCTCTGTGGGGATTCAAACAATATGCTGAGCAACTGCATTCTGATTATCAAGATCCATTAAACTGTCTCAAATCAGGAGCCCCAAAACTGAAATATCAAAAATCATCAATCACTTTGAAAATTTAGGTCATCTTTTTCCCTGTCATTTCTCATTCTCAGCTAGTGTTCTCTTTGATCTATGACCCTTTTGCATTTTTTTTGCCCAGCTAAGTGAGATTAGAGCTGCAAGAGAAGAGCCAGATCTGATTTAACTGTCACTCAGAATCAGCAGCTTCAGGGTTACAAAGTGTGCAAAGCTCCTTTGAATTGACTGTTGCAAAGGCATTTTAGGTGAATAGGCCTATGTTTGTTACCTGAATGTTTTCTCAAAGAATATCATCAATGCATAAGTTGTGGGTTTTTTTGATCTAGGGTATTTATAAACTAGCCTAACCAGCAGAGAAACATCCCAGGTATTTCAACGTTGTTATTGTCTTAATTTTGATTCAAGGTATTTGTTTTACATTGTTTGGGATTTATTCCACTTTAAAAAAAAATCAGAAACACAGTCTCTAGGTACCTGTAAATAGTATGCCATGCCCAAATTCAAAATAGTTTTGCTTATACTTGGGGTCTGTTGGCACAACCTTATGAATTGATCAGTAGTAACAGGTGAATTAACACATGCTTGGTGTTGAGGTACTTCTTCAAAGCTCATTTGCCAACACCCTGAACATATATTTAGACTTGCTATACCCCCGTATTTTATCTCTTTTGACTTCAAGACATAAAGCAGGATTTAGGCTGAGTTTAGGCACCTAATAAAGCAAACATGTTCACCCTTTAAGGTGCTGCAAAGCTCTGAAAGCCACTAGTGCTTCCCTCCTTAGACTAATCATTTCCTACTTTTTCTTCAGAACTGCTCTAGATGCAATTATTTGGTACTTTGATCTTGCTTAAGCTTCACTGAGGTTTGGAAGCTCCACGTGAGATCCCCAGGGCTATATCCACACCTGGCTGCGGAACAAACCAGGACCAAATTCCAGTCTTTGGACAATGTGCATCCACAGACCCAAATTCTCCCCTTCCCTCCCCACAGTTGGATGTCAGTGTCTGAACTGCCTCTTGGACACTGTTTCTAATGAATGCCATTCCTCTGGAAAACTGTGCCAAGGAACATGTTACTAATTAAACAACCCACTTGACTGCAAGCAAGTGCCTCTGTTACTAAGTGGTGTAGATACAGCCTTAGGCACGACTACAAGGGGGCAGACAAGTATTTAAGTGCTTAGTTTGTCAATGCACACTTTTTTCAAGGAAACCACTTAGCGCTTTGTTTCTGAAGAATAAAGCAAAGAGTGCACTTTCAAACCTGCCGGACTGTATGAGTCCCTTAAACTCATTAGTAACCATCTCGTATCCTGGTTTTCTGGTTTGTTAACTCTACAGTCTCTCAGAAGAAATTTTTCATATAGGTACCCATGTTCATTCCAGTTTGTTATTGGATAGCTCGAGTTCCTTTACTCATTCACATTATGGTCAGCATGTTTAAAAATAATCTAATTTTTATTGTAGAGACTAAACAGTTGTGGTTTAACCGCAGCCAGCAGCCAAGCCCCATGCAGTCACTCACTCATTCCCCCACCAGCAGGATCAGGGAGATAATCACAAGGGTAAAAGCCAGAGAACTCATGGGTTGAGATAATGACAGTTTAATAGGGAAAGGAAAAGCCATTCACAGAACCAAAGCAAAACAAGGAATTAATTCATTGCTTCCCATGGGCAGGCAGGTGTTCGGCTCCCAAGGACAGCAGGGCTCAATCACATGTAATAGTTACTTGGGAAAATAAATGGCATCACTCCAAACATCCCCCCTTCCTCCCCCTTCCCCCCACTTTATATACTGAGCATGATGTCATATGATCTGGAATATCCCTTTGGTTGCTATCCTGGTTGTTTCTTCTGCCATCTTCCCATACACCCCCAGCCTCCTTGCCAGCGTGGCAGTACAGAAAGCAGAAAAGGCCTTTGCTCTGTGTAAGCCCTGGTCAGCAATAACAGAAACATCTTTACATTATTATCACTGTATTCAGCACAAATCCAAACCACTGCCCCATACCAGCCACTGTGAAGAAAATTAACTCTATTCCAGCCAAAACAAGCACAACAATGAACCAAACCCTATCAAAAATTTTGATCACTGCTGCCTGTCTTGACAAGTTCTTGACAAAACCACTATTCCTTTGTCCTGCTGAAGTAGCAAAATGACAAAGAATCTTCTTTTTTCACGTCAGTGCCAAAATGTTGAATCTTTAGTAGGAAGTACTGAGGTAATTATAGCTATGTTTAATTTTTATTAGCCTAATCTGAGATTTAAATTTTATTGTACTTATAAGAATGTTCCATTGTGCTTAAGCAACAGTTAGATAAGTAAGAACATAATCTTATTGAATAGAAAGGTACTAGAAAAGGCTTTGCAAGTAGGAATGACTGGAAGATGTCGAAGTATATAAAAACGTCTTTGTTGTTTCAATTCAATCTCAAATCTTGTCATTGCTGTACTATATCTGTGACTACAAAACCATTTCTAGAGAAAGGGAAGATGGTACTCACTTAAAATACCAGCACCAAAGTATTCTAAATTTTGCAAGCAATATCATTCCTCCCTTACCTAAACCCTTGTATAGATCTCTGCATTCTGAAACTGTATTCCACCTCAAAAGTAGTTGCATTTTGATGATAGATGAAACAAGCCATTACACAGTTCAGTGTGTTAAAGTGCTCTGAGACCCTTTGGGAGAAGTTATTATATACATGTACCAGAGGTACTATTTCAAGGCAGCAACTCTGCCAAATGTTAAACTGAGACTGAAGCCTTACAGCTGAGTTGTTAACCTCTGGAAACAGGAGTTTAAACTGCAAATGCTGATCTAACCTTACCTCTGGGGGAACAAATGGTAATAAGGAAAAATTATGCAGCTTTCACCTCCTCTCCAAAGACAAAACAAACATTTTAAGCTTTTCTTCTCCAGCTAATTTAGACAAACTGGTTATCAAAATATTAATTCCTGTGCTCAGTAAGCAGTATTTAAATCTTCTGAATCCCATTCATCAGGAAATTTCCAAGGGTGGATTGCTTTCATCCTTGGTTTGTAAGTAGAATTGAATTCTTCTCTCCACCTTTTCAGTGCCTCCATCAGAGAGTAAAACAAACACAAAAGCTAAATGTGCCAGACCAGTGAGCTCCGATGTATGAAATCATGGCAACAGGAAAGCTGAGGGTAAAATGGAGGGGAAAAATGACAGGAAAAGTATTATTGCAGATGTACCATCGTTAGCTGTTAACTTTAAAAGATAAGGCAGAAAAAGAGAAAATACTCTGTAGTTATGTAGAAGGCCATAGCAGAGCAAAAAGAAACGTGTTCTCCTTCAGGCAGGCAAGGAGGAAGAGAAAGCTTGTCCTGCTCCACTCAAAACAATCTTTACAAACTCTTGGAAATAAATGTTGCAAAGAAGGCTTAAATGGAAAGATTGTATTTATTCACAGAAAGTGGTTTGCATTGCATGTTATAAATTCTTTATTCCTTCTTCTCTAAGTATAGAAGGATATTACTTACTTGCATGCCTTAACTATTAATTACTGAAGTGCAAGAATATATGCAAGGAAAAAGATTATTCAAATTATAGTATTTATCATGCTGCTTGAACCCCCTCTGAGATTTCTCTACAACTAGAAATTGGATAGGTTGACAAGATGAAATGTGAGCCTTTTTAAGTTTTCAGATCAGTAGAAAGCATAAAGGAAGCAAAATAATGCAAAATAATCAGTATTGCACCCTCTACAAGGTCTGTCATCCTAACAGGTTCGAAAAGGTTCTACACAGAAAAGCTGTTTTCTCTCCCATCTTGTCCTCCTCATTAGCTTCAGAATGTGAAAATTTTCACTTGGCCCTTTGCAAGCAAGTTAGGACAACCTTCCCACTGTGTCTTCATTTAATTGCTAATGCAGTCCAGTTTTTTACCCCAAAAGCCACAGAAGGAGCTGGACAAGGGTAAAACTTAACAGCTACAGCCAAAAATAGACACAGGATGTAGAAAGTTATAAAGAGCAATCCTATGCACTCCATTCCTGCTACTGTCACTTTTTTCTACTCCCACTACCTACAACATCCCTACAGTCAGCCCCTCAGCCTGTCCCACTGCAGGTGGGGAAAGGTGGGGCAAGACTTCAACTTCCAGCTGTGAGAATTGAGGAGATACAGCTCTTGGAGGGAGGATTTCATGGTGAGGAGAAGTGCAGAGGGTGCAGAGGTTTGAACTTGCCCAGTTACCCATTTTTTTGGGTACCCATTACCCAATGTTTATTTATCAAATACAATCATAGAATGGTTGGGGTTGACAGGACCCTAAAAATCATCTAGTTCCAACCCCCCGCCATGGTCAGGGACACCTTTTACTAGGCTGGGTTGGTCCATCCAGCCTGGCCTTGAACACTTCCAGGGATGGGGCATCCACTTCTCTGGGCAAACAGTTTCAGTGCATCACCACCCTCACAGTAAAGAATTTGTTCCTGATATCTAATTCAAACCTTTCAGTTTGAAGCCATTTTCCCTTGTCGTGTCATGACACGCCTTTGTAAAAAATCCCTCTCTGCCTTTCTTGTAGGCCCCTGTAGGTACTGTAAGGCTGCTGTATGGTCTCCTTGTAGCCTTCCCTTCTCCAGGCTGAAAAGGCAAGTTCCCTGGATAATGAAAGCATGCCTTTTCTGCCAGTGTGTGGCAACAAGTGGGCAACGGAAGGCAGGTTTAGCCTCAGAGGTTGGTTGACATTTTCCATCACCAGTCCTCAGGTATGGATGTCTCTAAGATGCTTGTACTCGTGTGTGAAAGTCGTGGAAGCAAATTGTGGTCTGCAGATGGTCCCTGGAATAATGTCCCTGCTGCAGTGCTTTCACCCCTAATTCAGATGTGAGGGTGGATAGTGAGTGGATGGTGAGAAGCTTGATGCCTCATAGTGATCCATTCACCACAAAAATTTGGGACCCACTAATCTAAAGTGATCTGTTAACTTCAAACTGTTCTCTCCTAGAGCCTATAAACCAAAAATCAGAATTCCTGCTTTAGTGTCCTGTTCCCAACAAGTCCATAGAGGCTTCCTGTGTTTTCCTGGCCAATATGTAACAATGTAATGGAATGTAAATGAAAATCAGAAAATCGGATGAAAAAATTATGAATAATGAAGGGTGGAGACATATAGTTCCAGTGGGAAAATGACCTATAGACATCTCACATTTAAAGACTGGAATGTACAGTCAGAGGCACCCTGGAGGCGTACTCATGAGAGCTGAGAACATTTCAAAAGCCTTATGGCTTTAAAATAAAAGTTTTTCTAAAAATACAGCTCTTTTAAACAAAACACACTGAGGAAGAGGTTTGAAGAGTCTCAGTAATTCTGTAAATATTCATATATGGAGAACAACTTTTTTTTCTCTCTGAAATGATAGTTTAAAAATTTACCTTTTTTTACTGCTCAAAAAAGTGTTTGAAATTGCAATGTAACTTTTGCTTGAGCTGCAAAATTTTGAGAGACATTTAACAGAAGATCCAGAAATATTGTGTTTTTCTTCTAAGCCAGAACAAAAGGAAATTTCAAAATCTCTGCAATGGATGTTGCAGATCTACACAGCTGAATTCACTGTTCAGAATAGTTTTTCTGCATGTGTTCTTATGTGTGATGGCCTAATTTTGCTATTAACTCATTTACTGTACATTTCCTGTATGTAGAAAAAATGCAATGAACATTCTTCATGGTTTTATATTTTTAGATAATTTTACAACATATGAAGCTATCTCATGAAAATTTTTGATGTAGTAGTTTCTCAGATCTGAAAATAAAACAATCGGAAGATCATCCGTGTTAAGGTGATGAACTCTTGATATTTCCTCTTGATTATTGTGCTTCATAATGATATTCTAACTTAGTGTGCATGTGTGTGTTTGTTGAAATTAACCACTGCATCAGAAACAGATGCATTATTTCATATGTTGTTATTGCCAAGTTTTTATATCTATATGTATAGATATACACATTATTTTTTGATGCAGAAGGCTAAATTTCTTCCAAATCATGAAGAAATAAATCAAGGGATTGTTCTGCATGTGCATACGAAAATGATTATATTAAAAAAAAAAAGAAACTGAGTCATTTATTTTTAGTGGCCAAGTTGAATAAAATAAATAAAAATTAAAAAAAAAAAAGGCAGAAAAGAGTTTAAAGTAAATTTAATTTATGTATTTATTTCAATTATATGGATCTAGGTTATCTAGGAACATAAATAATGGTAACAATAAAACTAAATTATCTAAGGTGATACATTTTTATATTTGCCAATCCAGTCATTGCCCTGAACAATTTCTCTATCATGGAAAGTCAGCTATCCTGCCAATATGTCTATATTAACATCTCTGCTAAGGCAGGAGACCAGTAATAGATTTTCCATACATAATCCAGTTATGAACCGCTTTATTGGAATAAGATACTTTAAATCCCAGTGGTTAGGAAGATGCAGAACTTTAAAGTATTCACTCTTCTGAGGCAAATTATTATCTATATTGATCTTCAGGTCAGTAAGGTTTTGGTTAAAAAAATCTGTACTCAAGGAAAAGTGAGAAAAACATCTTCTAAAAGGAGAGATGTTCTATGCTTGAAGAATATTTTTTATTTTGGTTGCTTTTATTATGTGTTTTCAGTTGGTGGATGAGGAAAACATTTAGTTGACCTTATGACAATTCACTGCAGCTGCTCAGAAACTGGAATATCAAGGGTAAACATGTCAGTAAATCAGTAGAGATTATTAAGCAGATCTAATTTGAACAAAGTCAATATGTTTTCCCATTTTTCAAGGAGTTAAAGCAGCAAATCACCATCGCGTTAGGATGCCAAGCATGCCAGATCTACAGTATTTGAAATGTGCCAGAGAGTGTAAAATCCTTCTTAGGAGCTGTTCCAGCTTGCTAAGAATCTGTGACCAGGAAGATTTCTCCCCTTCTTTTGCTACTCAATTCTTCCAACTGTTTCCCACAGTAGAATTCGTTGAGAAAACTCAGAAATGCCAGGAACTACATTTTAAAAGGCAGTAACATCTTTACTAACTCTGACTCCGTTCCCATCGCAAAGTATTTCTTTGCTTTGAAAGAGGACTGTGTTCCTCTTGGCTGCATGTGGAGAAAGGAAACGGAAAAAAATCTGCTTGCAGAAACATCCTCAGGAAACATATACATTGCACGGATTCCCAAAAAGACTTTCCAATTATTCAAAGATTTAGTCAATACCCACTATGGATATTTGTGTCTGGGGTATCCTCATATCCTCAGCATATTTAGCTACTTTACTTGGACCTTTAGTAGTTGCTAAGCTCTCAAGAGCTCAAGACGTTCAAACCAGAAAGTGAAGTGTTCCTAATAATTACAGAAGTTGAAGGGAATGAAGATAAATTGCTTTTTCTCTCCCACTTCATATGAGCTAAGGTTTTTATCCTGATTTGTTCTGCAATCACACTGGTAGAGCTGTTTGACTCTAGGCAGTCTAGTCCACTTGCTGGAGAGTCTAGTACGGCATCAAAGTGATCAGTGGTAAAATGGGCAATAAATTGTAAATATCAACCTTTCATGCAGGTTTTACACTTTGATAAGAGCCGAGATAGTGCACTGAAATAAAATTTTTCTCCTTGTGCACTTTAGCGTTTTCAGGTTGGAAAAGACTAATACATTTTGGGTCATATAGCTTGCTCCCTAAAGTGAGATATTTACTAATTTAGAAGGTGCTATCAAAATAGCAAGAAAGAGGAAATGAAAGAGAGAGCAAAATAGTGATACCTTTCCTGGCACAATAATCTCTGGGGCTTTGACCCAGCAAAAAATCCTCTTTGCTAAATCTTTAATGTGCTGGCAAGAGTTCCAAATAAGATATCAGGGAAGGCAAACAGATTTCTGTGGTGGAGGAGATTGTATTGACCTATCACCCCTACTGAAATGATTGCTTTGTTTGGAATGATTCTTCCTTAAAAACCATGGTGATTTTGTATACTAACTAGAGAGGGAGACAGAGTATCAATCATAAATCTTTTGGCAACATTATCATCTGACAGGCTGGAATTAGACTGTAGATATGACATGGTTCAGTATTATACTTTCCTTTTCCTTTGATGTAAGATTCACCTATTTATCATCTTGCATGCAAATAAATGTATTTAATCATATTTGAAAAAATGAATGTTGTACTACGTAAGGACTCAGCTGTGATAGCACTCACCTGGCTTATGTAAGGTATTATGAGAAAAAATGGTATCACAAACAACATCAACAACAACAAAAAAGACAATATATTTTAAAAAATTAATGTCTTCTCTTGTACTGAAGACATTTTGTCACAGAAGTGCTCAATCCTCTGTGCTGTTCCCATACAGAGTGTTCAAATAAAATATGCAGATTTTTACAACAAAGTTTTGCAATTCTTAAACATTTATCTTGATTTTAAACTTTTTCTGATGATAATTGATATGAATGTTGTCCTGTTTTTTCTGCTTAGTTGTTAACAGAAGTTACAGTGCTGTAATCAGAAAAAAAATAAAAGCTTGCTGAATGGCTAATGTTAAATATACATGTGTTCCTTATTTGAGGAAAATTATATTGAGGTGAATGTACTAATCCAGAAGGCAAAGTTCATGCAGATTCCAAATAGGGACAATAATAAAAACAACTGTTAGGGTTAAAAGAAGTACTGCTGGTAAGAATTTTTGCAAGATGTATCACTTTCCATTGTAGTAACCTTGCATGCAAGTATCTCTTGGGCATATAAAAGGAGTATCCTGGTTACAAACAACAGAGCCATCTGAACATGGCTGAGAATATTAGATCCAAAACACCTTTTTTTCAAAAGAAATTTTATTGTATCAGAACTATATAAGCAGACATTCTAATTCACTATTTCAACTAACATAAAATAAAACCCTCAGAACTGTACTGAGTATGCCATGGAAGTACTAATGCACCGTTTCCTTCAAAAACATCACGAATAAGCATTTCCAATAATTAGAGAGCTTGTCCAAATTCATGTTGTTTCACCCTGTAAACTAAAGTCTGTTTTCAACCTTAGCATTTTTTTTCTTGAAGAATTAGAATATGCTGAAATTCTTGAAGCTGAAGCGTTTCCTTTTGGTCTTAATTTAGAAACTGTAGGATCAGCTTCCTGAAAATTAACCCATTTAAAAGGTAATGTCTTGATTACAAGCACTTAAGCTCCCATGTGTATATGGTTCCATCAGAGATCCTACAAAATGAAGGAAGTGCTGCAACAGTCCTGGAACAATCTATCGTAACAATATTCATTTGCTGAAACAAAAATGGAGATCTGTAGGAACTGTTATGTGAATTTAAAAACATTGTTCCCCTTTGTTAGTAACATGGGATATGCATATATATGCTTATACCTTGACAAACTTTTATCTCTCCTGTTCCAAATACAGTTGATTGCTATGCTTTCTGCTCAACATTCTCCATATTTTGTGTCCACCTTCTTCTTGACTTGGTCCACAGATCACTGAAGCAGTTAGCTTCACTGTCTTCCAGGAGACAGCTGTTCTCTGCAGCTCTCTGGCCTATCCTTCATTCTCTCCAATTCCAAAACTTTAGACTTGTGATGGAGCACCAAAGAGCTGTTGCTACACACATGGTGTTTTCTTTGATATTGTTCTCCATTTAAAAATAAAAATTCTAATCAGACTATGGAAAACATCCCATCCCTAAGAGTAAGAGACTACACCAGTAACAAAGAAAATCTCGAGGAACCAGTGAAGCTCAGGGTCCCACTTTAGGTCATTAGGTCATTGTCAAGTTGCAGGAGCCAAGTGTCTGAGCTCCTCTAGATTAGAGGTGTTTCTGGCTTTTAGCTCTGGCCCTATAAATTCGGTCCCTCTGCCACTGCTACTTTCCATTTTCTAAAAAAATGGGCAACTGTTTGCAAATTGTCTTCCATCAGCAATGTTTGGGTAATGCATCTCTATTTTATATGAGGTATACCTAGAGAGAGAATATAATGAACTATTGTCCTGAGGCATTTATCTTTGCAACTTTGAGAGGGATAACTTAGGAGCAACGTATAGTAGCCATGAAGATAAATAACACTTCAGGGCATAATATCATTTATAAAATATTCTCAGTACTCTAGGTTCCATTTCATTATTAGAATTTTAAAAAGAACCATTTTTTTGGTTAGTTTCCAGAGCAAGCAGTCACAGAAGCTAATTGCAAATTGCTTACAGCCTTGGAAACAAAGATGTATTTGTGCAAAAACTACCTTAAACAGCAATAAAAAATGCGAGTAGGACCCGCTCAGACTTTTTAGTGAATTATACACAAGACAGTTTTTCTCCTTACAAAACCCCATCTCCCCCAAATTTTATCATGCACCAGAATTTACAGGATTGCTTTCAAAGTGACAAAACTATTAGGGGAAAAGATAGCTAGCTTAGATAGACAGACAGATAGCTTCCTGGGGTGAACACTTAATTCTGATCAGCATGTGAAGTCCTTCCTCTTTATCTATCTCCAGTGAGATCTCTCTCGGAGTATATTCAGAAAGTATGTGGATCAAAAGGAGGAAGCCCAAGGCAGATCAGCAGGAATGGTTAGGTGTGTAGGTGTCACAGATTGAAAGAATTTTGGTTGTTCAAATTGAAGAAAAGGTTTCTGGAGGGAGAGCATGGCAGGTACAGGTATACAAATCACTAGAAAAATTTGCGGTAGGAGATAGAATAAACCATTCTTAATAAATTGGAGGTTTTTAAAAGACAGTGAGGGAAGCTCAGGCTAAATACCAGGAAAACCTTTGTAATGTAAAGTTAGTAAAGCAACAGAATAGGTTACTGGAAATGCTGTGAAATTTTCACCACTGGAAGTCAGATATTCATGTTTATCTAGAGGCAACACAAGTACAGTCCTTTGGATCTGGGAGATAGACTGTGCAACTCTTTAAAACCCTTTCAGATCAAGGATTTTGTGGTTTGTTAAAAAATACTACATAATAAATACATGCCTCAATGTTAGAACTAAAACAGCATAAATATAAAATTAATCATAATCATTCAGCAGAGCATCTTATCCCAGAACTATTAGGCTTTTTTTTTTTTTTTTTAGATAATGGCACCAGTTGGCAATTGCATGATAAATTATTTATCCTAAGTTTAGTTAGCTTAGACAAATGAGTTATTTTATGGTTAATTCGGTATGTAGACTTTAGACACAGTGGAATAGAATTTGAGCCCCTGTTTTGAAACAGATTCTGTTACTTCAGTTAATCACTTGCTCTTCCTGCACCCTAGTTTTTCACCTGTAAGCAGGACAATATCTTTGCCAGATTTTAATTAGTTACTGTAGGCATACGTGGAATGATGAATGGAAACCAGCCATTTCCAGGAGTGATCAGACACTTTCTTTAGATAAACAAATAGTAGTAGATACTTCTTTTAATCAGGCAGCATAAGATGAAGCTGAAATTATCTGTAGCCCCCACCACTACCAAATCCAGCCACAGAAACTCAGTACAACACACCATTAGGAATAAAAGGCCAGCCTTAGCACAGATATCATTTTATTATTGTTCAATTATTACCCAAAAAAAACAAAAAGTTGATATTTCATCTTATGGACAGTACTATAACGAAGATTAATTCTTTAATACTTCAGGATAGTAAGCATAGCAGATGTAAAGTTATTGAACCTTAAAATATTTGGACCAAATTACTCTAATGGCCATTAATTTGGTATGGATTATTTTTTTCAGTCAGATATATTTGAGTTATGCTACATAGTTTAAATGTACTTTTTTGCTGAGGTGGATGAGAATTTAAGAGCTGCATGGAATAAAAACAAAGCTTTCAGGCCTCTAAGGAAAACTCCTGCTGAAACGGTCAGAACCACATCCCTAAAAGTTCCCGACTGGCTCTTTACTCACGATCACTCAGCACACAAGCTTGCCAAGCCGAAGTACGAGCCTTCCACCAGTGTTAGACTCCCAGTACCTAAAGACTGTAACAACTTATTAATTCCTCAAATTCATTCACCTGAAAGTGCAAGTGTAAGAACTGAATCTCTCTCCCCCTGGGGAGGAGGTTATTCCAGCAACTCAGCTCAGGCTGTATTTGATCTTATCTGCAAGGTGATTGAAGTACAGCACTCTGTACAGGTGAGCGTTCTCTCTGTATGGCCTCCCCTTGGCTCTCCTGTGCACAGCAGGCTCTGACAGTTTCTCGGTTTAGTTTGTGGTCCCACGAGCTGAAATTGGCCCTCCTCTTACTTTTTCTAGTGTTAAATGTCAGTTATTTGAGGATTTGTAGTCAAAACGTGCCTTTTAGCCTGTTGCTTTTTCTCACTTATGGTTAGAGGAAGTAGCGTATGTATTTTTAACTAGGAGCCATAAAACTTATAAAAAGACACAAAGCTTAATGTTTTAGCTGAAATACAGTGAAAAAAAGAGTCTGTCCTAAGACCCTTATTAAGAGCTCGACCTATTTTTCTAATACAAGATCACTAATACAATAAAATCTGCCTGTTTGTGAAGTGTGATCCAAAAGAAAAGCATAATATTTTTAATAACTACATTTGTCCCACTTAACCCCTCCATCAAACCAGCAGACTCTGTTCCCTGACTTCGTAAGAAATAAAAAATAGAACATTACTATTTGACTGAAAAAAAATTATAACTTGTTCTGGTTTTGACAGACTTGCCACTTATGGCTTTCACATTAAGTTTAACATGTTTCAGGGTGTCACTATGAGCCTGACATACAGAACAGATATAATAATTTTCTTCCCTGATGTTCAGTCTTGGAGCGCATTCAGTGATTGCTGTCATAGCTGGACCCATGGTGTGAGGTGGATCATCTTGCCTGTGTCACAAACACGCACTCATGCCTACGTATGTGCAGAAGCCAAGACTGCAGAGAAGGATGGATGACTCACCTCCAGTGCTTCTCTTTTTTTTTTTTTTTTGCCAGCTAGGTTGGATACAGGGGCCTCTTTGTGCAAAGACTTCCAGGATCATCCTCCACCTCTTCTCTTTCTCAAAATCTCTTTACTTTTTTACCCTATATATTATTCATTTTAGGTAGTTCATAAGTCCTTGTTTTGTTCCAGTAATGTGTTGTTTTTCATGGCATCTTCAAGGTATGTTCATACATAAATTGATTAAAATGTCTTTTGGTAAAGTGAGGCAAAGAAGTCTGGTTCACTCACTGTGTCACTGTGTGTGACAATACCAGAAGACCTAGATATTCTTCAGAGATAGGATAACCTGTTCAAGGAAGAAAAAAAGAAAAAAGAAAAAAAATCACAAAAAACAACCAAAGTTGCAATTAATATCCATATATGAATCTTTACATAATGCAGTCTGTTCCCAATATTTCTCGTGGTGACAAAAACAAGGAAGAAAGTTTTTCCTATTTTACAGTCTACCAGGCTGAGGTTAAGAGAAATTCCAACACAAAATCTGATTCAATGGATACTTTTTTTTCCCTGTAAGTGATTGCATTGAAACCCAGGGAATTCAATGGAAAACAAATGGTATTGTAAAATGCGTAGATATTCCAAAATCAAGAACATAACCTGTACCCATAATCTTCACTTTCAAGTCATGATTTTGTTAAAACAGATCACGTCCATTCATGTAGTTTTTTTATTTCTCATTATTAATTTGATAGTCTTATAAAAAATATACTAATCAATATGTTTCCAACTGGGAAGACCTAATTTTACAACTTTTTAAATGAGCACACAAATTTAATTGCCTTTCTTTTTGCTTGTTCATTGTCAAGCAATCTTTTGGTAGGTGTATCGCAACATATTTCAAATAGTTTGCTAAAATATTACATTTTTTTTTTTGGTACTTGAATATTAGTTGTGTTATATTTTTTGTGTGTTTACACAGTTTTGTTTCTCACAGTGCTTCAATACATCTTTATTGGCTTAGCTTTTTCTGCAGTATGTCACCAATATCTGCGTTTAAGAAATCTTTTGACAAGTAAGATTAGAAAGGCATTCTTTTGTGTGTTTTCATTTGCACATTTGACAAAAGAAACATTTTATGTGACTAAGAAAATTAGGAAACAAATAAAAATGGTCATCTGATGGCCTAGAGAAGAATCAGCTGCAAGGTGTATAAAGACAAGGTAAATTGTGCATCACAGTTCAGACAGTGCTCATTGCCACAAGTTTCATCAAGTCATTGCCTGTATAACTGTGATATTTTCCAGGCCTTGATGGGTGGACTTGTCAAAAATTCAAGGAGGTCAAGAATACAAAGAATATTTAGGATCCAGCACAGCCAGTACTGGGAAGTCACTGAAAAAGAGATTGTGCCTTCCTAGGCAATACTCTTTGGAATAGACTTAATCAACCTAGTGGAAAATGCTTAAAGGAATGAAAATGTTTCTACATTAAATACAGCTTCTTGATTACGGCTTTCAGACTTTAAATTGCCAAATATAATCAGCGCATGATTTGAGAGTAATGATGACACCATGAACTCTAGTGTATTACTATGAAATCGGACTGCTTTAACAGGGGTCTTAAGGAACACACATTATAGAGATCTTTTAGGGACAGTTTGTCCATCACATGTGAGGGAAGATGAGCTACCTGTGGGAAATCTTCAGAGTCTCTAAGAGAGACCTGTGCGGATGAGCATGTGTTGGATTAAAATGTGAGCAGTCAGCTATGTGATCTGATGCTGCTTCAGGAATTCGAGTCTCTTGCAGTCCTCTGCATCCTTTGATGTTGTAGCTTATGTAAGGCTGTGGAGACCACTTCTCAAAAACTTTCCCAGTAAATAACCTTCCCTTTGTCTTCAAATAAGCACCTATTTCCTCATTCACTCTTCTTGGTTTCTGGTATTACAGATTCAAAAACTGTGTGAGGTTCCTGACAGGAGGAATTTTGAGAAGCAAAATTACTGAAGAGTTGCTCTACAATACTGGGTTGCAACCGATAACAGAAGGCAAAAGTATGGTCTGAGATGTCCCTCAACTGAGCTTGGAAATGCAAAAATTCTTTGCAGAAACAGCTGGAGCTGTACATCACAGTGGTGGATCGCCTCGAAGACAGAAAAGCAGGTAGTAGAAAAGAAGGCTGAAACTTGCTGAACTGCAAGAACAACTAGAATACAGTTCTGTATGCAGCTTTGTAATCCACACCAGTTCTGACTGTGGAATTGTTGCCTCTGCTTCATTTCCCTAGAACTCCAAGACTGGTCCAAATACGCTGTCAGTGCAGGCTGCAATGTTGGTAAGTAAGCTGAGATGTCTTAGGGCTTGCTGGGACCCACCAAGTATTGAGGAACCGTGCACTGCATTGCACAGTGGAGAACTGAGATTGGGCTTGTGGTGGGTTGACCCTGGCTAGATGCCCTCCTCAGCCGGACAGAGGAGAAAAAATATATTAAAATGCTCCTAGGTTGAGATAAGGACAGGGAGAGATCATTCACCAGTTACCATCATGGACAAAACAGATTTGAATTTGTTTTAATTATTGCAAATCAAATCAGCGTAGGGTAATGAAAAAATAAACACAAATCTCAAACACCTTCTTCCCACCTCTCCCTTCTTCCTGGGCTTTAACTTCACTCCTGATTTCTCTTCCTCCTCCCCTCCAGCAGTGTAGGGGGACAGGAAATGAGAGTTTCAGTCTGTTCATCAAAGTTTATCTTTGCCACTTCTTCCTCCTCAGGGGGAGGACCCTTGAAACTCTACCCCTGCTCCAGCTTTGGGTCCCTTCCACAGAAGTCAGTCTTCCATGAACTTGTCCAATGTGAGTCCTTCCCACAGGCTTCAGCTTGGGTCCCTTCAGGAACAGGCTGCTCCAGCATGGGTTCCCTGCAGGGCCACAGGTCCTGCCAGCAAACCTGCTCTAGTGCCGGCTCCTCTCTTCACGGGGCCACAGGCCCTACCAGGAGCTTACTCCAGCATGGACTT
This sequence comes from Oxyruncus cristatus, assembly GCA_013399855.1. Classification (NCBI taxonomy): domain Eukaryota; kingdom Metazoa; phylum Chordata; class Aves; order Passeriformes; family Cotingidae; genus Oxyruncus; species Oxyruncus cristatus. The sequence goes on from VXAY01005674.1 coordinate 143,877, forward strand.
TCCAGGAGGTCACAGCCTCCTCTAGGCATCCACCTGTTCCAGCATGAGATCCTCCACAGGCTGCTGCTGGATCTCTGCTCCATCATGGACCTCCATGGGCTGCATGGAGACAGCTGCCTCACCAGGGTCTTCAGGGGAATCTCTGCTCCAGGGCCTGGAGCACCTCCTCCCTCTCCTTCTTCACTGGCCTTGGTGTCTGCATAGCTGTTGCTTTCACGTATTCTGACCATTTCCTTTTGGCTGCAACTGTGCAGTTATTTTCCTCTTCTTGCAGATATTGTCCCAGAGGCACTACCGCAGTCACTGAGGGGCTCAGCCCTGCCAGCAGCAGAACCATCTTGGAGCTGTCTGGCATTGGCTCTACTGAACATGGGAGAAGCTTCTAGCAGATTCTCACAGAAGTTACCCCTGCAGGCCCCTTCTACCAAAACTTGGCCATGAAAACCCAACACAAGCCTCCTAATCACAAGTTCAATGAGTTCTTTGAAGGCTGTAGAGACAAAGTTAAAATCTAAGCACTTGAATTCAAATTTCTAGTATAGAGTCTTGCCAAGATGAAGTTTTGAAGTTTCTCCAAGCATTTTTCTTCTACCAAGATTGATGTCTCAGGTGAAAAATGACATTAAGGCAGATGGCATAGCTCTAGAAATGTGAGTAAAAACAGAGAGTCCTAGAAAAGGAAGTAAATTTAAATGCTAAAGAACAAAAATAGAATAAACAAAACAAATACAAAACCTCCTAAACTACACCACAGAAAGGTCTGAGCAGTGCCCCAAGCAACAAGTGGCTGAGGGTAGTTAAGACTATGCAAAAATGAGCATGGAGAGGGTAGAAAGGGATAAGGGATGCCACCATACTGTGATCGGGGTAAAATGTAGACCTCCCCACCACTGAATACATGCCCTCCCTCTGGGAATCTACCTGCAGACAATAAGTTAGAGGAGAAATTTTAGCTGTACAGGGTATTACACTTTGGCAGGTGTATCACTCGACTGAAGCACTGCTTGTCTGTACAGTGATAGAAAATAATGAAAGCAAGATAAGTATGTGAGTTAATTGTACTTTGGAAAGGTACTTCTAATTCCTCTCCTTGAAACATAGCTATAGGTGTTTGATTTCTTAACACAAAAGGCAATCACATCCCAAACCCCAAAGGAATGTGTCTCTTTATTTCTAACATGCAGGTGCTGAAATATTTCTCAGTGTAAATACAGAGTGCCTGAAGCACAGCTAGTTGCAGCAAGTTGATGGACACCAAGCAACACAAACTAGTAATTCATCAGCAAAGCTGGAGACTCAAGGCAGAGCACCAGCTGCTAACAGGTGCCTTATACACCATTGTTTGTGTTCAACTCCTCCCCATTCATTGCTGAGGAATGGAAAATTTGATGTTACAACTCTCTGCAAACTTTTCACACTTTTAAGTCCCTGTAATGGTTCTGTTACACTCAGTATATGCTGGACTAGAAAGTATAACACAGGAGCACAGATGTGGCATTTGCTGAAGTAAGATGAAAGAGGACAGAAAGTTACACAAGCTATGAGGTAGGTGTGGTTCATCTGTCACAATGTGGACAGGTCAACGTTTAACAGAAAGAAAGAAGGTTATAGTTTCACATGGCCAGGGATGACTCATTGTCTGAAAACATAGGCTCTAATGGGGTTTTCTGTGAAAGAGAGCAGAGACGGACCTGTCTTTGTCACTGGCTCTGCACTAAAAGCACAAGACGAAATGCAGACTTTACCACACACTGCTGTGGATTTCAGCAGGCCCATTCCTCTACAAATGAAATAGCAGCTACACACTTTTTAACCAACCCAACTTTATTTTTGACTTACAAATATTTGTCCCTACACTGTTCTTGACTTTTAAATAAAAACAGTACAAGACAGTAAACATATCAAAGAACCAAGGAGGACCATAATAAGTAGGTAAGCATTTTATTGTGCGTTTGTTTGTAGTATGGTTTGGGGTTTTCTTTTTGTAGTTTCAGATATGTCATTAATCTTTTTTTTTTTTTTTTGAAGTTAAATACATTTTGTGCAAGTTCTCTCTGTTTACGTTGCCCTAAATTAGGAATTAATTTTATTCCATTAGACATTTCTTTCGTGGTCACTCAGGACGGCAGAGGTGCTGTGTTGTGTGGTTATTGGGCACCAGAGTAGCTCAGGTTAGGCCACAGCTGCACTTGCACTGCTTCTTGTAAGACTTGTCCTCCACTGATTCAGGTAGTTCCTGCTACAGTAATCCCTATAACATTCAACTCAAATCATTGGTTACCACAGTTTAAATGCATTTCCATTACAATCTCCACCTGGTGGCTTTGGACCAGACCTTAGGGTTTAAAATTGCAATGAACTCCTCTCCCTGCCGCTGCTCCAGTTTGGGATTATTCACAGAGTGTAGTCCTTTAGGATTGTACTAGCTCTAAGTAGAGCCCTAACTGTGAGCCGCAGTCTCTTCAGGGGTAAATCTGATGCAGCATGGACTTATTCACTGCCACAGAGGCTTCAAGGGGGACATTCTCAAATGTGGATTCATCCTTGGGCCACAGTCCCTCACAGGTACATCTGCTGTGGCATGGACACAAGCAGAGATGTACCTCCTCTGGAACGAGCTTATTCATGACCAGAGACGCTTCAGGGTGTTCTGCTCCCATATGGACTCATTCACAGGTCACAGATCCTTCGGCTTAGGTTCACACTGGAGATCCTGCCTGTCCAATACAGCAGTACAGAAACAGCAGTGATGCTCTGCTCATTGGCCAGAGAGGCTGCATCACTACTGCTGTTATCAAAAAGTTCCTAGGCATAGCAAGGTAAGGTGATAGGCAGCACAGAACTACAGCAAGCTGCAAAAGTAAAGAAGCAGCCACCAGGAAGTGCTAGACTAATATATGGGCAAGCAAGTCCCATAGCAAGCATAAAAGCCTGGCAATTCATAGCTAAACAGCAGTAACAGCTGTAAGTTTGATCCAGCTTACTCCAGTCAAATCTCTTGTTATCTCAAAACCTTCAAGCCCCATGTTGGGCACCGAGAGGATTGTCATGGTTTAAACCCCAGCCAGCAACTAGGCACCACCCAGCCACTCTCTCACTCCCACTGTAGTGAGATGAAGGAGCGAATTGGAAGACTAAAAGTGAGAAAACCTGTGGATTGAGATAAATACAGTTTAATAAGTAAAGCAGAGCAAAATAATGAATTCATTCACCACTTGCCATGGGCAGGTAGGTGTTCAGCCATCTCTAGAAAAGCGGGACTCCATCACATGTAATGGTGATTTTGGAAGACAAATGTAATCACTCCAAATGTTTCCTCTTTCCTTCTTCTTCCCCAGCTTTATAGACTGAGCATGACACCATATGGTCCCTTTGATCAGTTGGGGTCAGCTGCCCCTGCTGTGTCCACACCCAACTCCTTGTGCACCCCCAGCCTCCTCACTGGTGGGTTGGTGTGAGAAGCAGAGAAGTCCTTGACCCTGTGTAAGCCCTGCTAACCTTCAAAAAGTCAGGAGTGAAAAGAGATCATTTAGCTAAGGAGGAAAAAGTTGCATGAAGAAGCAGTATAAAGTGGTCGTCATAAATATTGAACTCTGGTAGGCTTGGTGCTGTGACCACTTCCCTGGGGAGCCTGTTCCAGCACCCAAAAACCCTCTGGGTGAAGAACCTCTTTCTGATATTGTGGTAACAACATTGTGTGAACAATCTGTTCTGCACCTTCTGAGGCTTTGCCCATATACCTTAGCAGAAACAGAATGCCAGGGTGTGATCTAAGATGGCTACTGCCTCTAAGGTTAGGACAAAGGTGGATTTCATCCAAGAAGAAGGCAGGACATCTGACCAGATAACAAACTTCTTACTCTGCCTAGAAACCTGTTGCACCCAATTAGAAGTGTATTAGTAATGCATGTTTATAGTTTGATCTATGACCTGTANCACTGCAGAGCACAGCCCCAAGAATAACACCATTTGCCTGAGAACGCTGTCCAAATGTTCTGACTTAATGCTTTTGACCACTTCCCTGGGGAGCCTGTTCCAGTACCTAATCACCCTCTCAGTAAAAAATTTTTCCTAATATCCAAACTAAACCTCCCCTGACACAGCATCTTGCTGTTCCTTCAGGTCCTGCCCCTGGTCACCAGAGAGAAGTGACTGGTGTCTGTCCCTCATGAGGAAATTGTAGACCTCTATGGGATTTCCTCTCAGTCTCCTCCAGGCTGAACAGCCAAGTGACCTCAGCCACTCCTAGCATGGCTTCCCCTCTAGACCTTTCAACATATTTGTAGCCATTTTTTGGGTACTCTCCAATAGTTTTATCTCCCTCTGATATTGGGGTGCCCAAAAGTGCACACAGTACTTGAGGAGAGGCCGCACCAGTGCAGAGCAGAGTGGGACAATCTCCTCCCTCGACCAGTTGGTGATGCTTTGCCTGATGTCCCCCAGGACACGGTTGGCCCTCCTGGCTGCCAGGGCACTGCTGACTCATATTCAAGTTGCCTATGACCAAGACCCCCAGGTCCCTTTCCACAGCACTGCTTGCCAGCATCTCATTACTCTATCTGTACGAACATCCAGGGTTGCCCCATCCCAGGTGCAGCATCCAGCACTTTCCCTTGTTGAACTTCATATGGCTGGTGATTGCCCAGTCCTCT
>VXAY01005674.1:148614-179427 GCA_013399855.1 Oxyruncus cristatus
TGTCATCTGCAAACTTGCTTAGTATCCCTTCCAGTCCCATATCCAAGTCATTTATGAAGATGTTGAAGAGCCCAGGGCCTAAGATGGAGCCCTGCAGAATATCACTAGTGATGGGTCACCCCATTCACTTTTACCCTCTGTGGTCGACCCGTGATCCAATTGCTCACCCACCACATGATGTGTTTGTCCAGCTGTGTGCTGGACAGTTTGTCCAGAAGGATCCCTGGAGAGACAGTATTGAAAGCTTTATTGAAATCCAAAAAGATGATATCAACTGACTTCCCTTGATCAGCTAGGTGGGTTACCTTGTCATAGAAGAAAATCAGGATTGATAAACAGAACTTTCCTCTATGAACACTCAGCTAGACATCTTATCATGTAAGTCCTTTCCTATCCAAGACTAGAATTTTCTATTCCTGGAAAGAAAGAGCTATTTCTTATGGATAAAATATTGCAGTTGAGTCTCTCAACATCTGAGTTCAATTCTCAGTTTCTCAGGTGCATAGATCTTAATTGAAGACTTATCAGAATTATTCAGTTTGCTGGTTTCAGTATAGACTTCCTCAAATGACAGCTATCCAGGCTTTGAAATAATATTTGAGATGCTGTGACCTCAGTCATGAAGTCATCTTCATTTCTATGGCACTGAGGCAGTACCTTTGCACAGTATTAAGCTCAAGTACTCTAGGAATTGTTTTCCAAAGAATTACTCGTATCTTTGTTTATGCTTCCTATAATCTCCTTTTGGAACTATTGGATGCTGACAGCACAGTACAGACATTAAAGTAGCGTTTCAGTGCTTTTGTTAGTGCTTCATTTGTGATTAGCCTGTACTACTGAACAGTCAACTATTTTGAATTAAAAACACCATGTTATTTGAGTGAAGGGATGTGCTTGTGGGCATAGGATCCTGGACTGGACACAAAGTCATCTCAGTAAAACAAACCTAATAGTGAAGCCCTAGAAAATTATTTAACCTCTTATATTCCGCTAATTCCATCTGAAAACTGGAAATTCTAATTTCTCTCCCCCATACTTTACATGCCTGACCTGTTCCAATCTCTAGAGGATCAAAAAGTCAGCTGTTGTAAATGGAAGAAATTTTCTAGATCACTTCAGCAGTTTTAAGGTCAGGTTTGGTGACACCAGCTCTTGCGTGTGAGACAACAGTCCAGTATATTCAGACCTAGATATTGATTCAAGGTGTAGGATCTCATGTATTGAAGACAGTAAATCTTCTTCACAAAGAGGTACAAAAAACCTTTTCAAAGTATTCTTTATCCTTCTTCAATATGGCTGTTTCACTGTGTCCAGGGAACAGGAACCACCACATCAGTTTTAGCAATGCTCCATTCAGACTATCTCCATGAAAAGGACTTGATTCAGCATTGAAAACTGCTGCTATACAAAGTGTGCTAAAAGAAGGCAAACTTGTTTGTGTCAGTTCAGTATCTATGCAACCGAAAAACTGCAGGAGGGAATTAGCAAGCACTGCCTAAGTGAAATATATAATACTTCATACATATTTGACTCCAGATATTGGAAAAGTCAATGCTCTCCCAGTCTGAAAATTTTTCAAACTCAGTAAATAAGAACACTCTGTCTAGCCTCACATGTCTATCTGCCATGCAACAACAACATCGTCAAAAGGGCAACCAGAGATGAAAAGAGAGATCCAAGTTCAGCATATACATGTTATTTACATTGTTAGTGGTTATTTATTCATTCACTGCCAAAATAACTGTAGTTTGTAAGATTTTGCCAAATACACATGTAGCCAATAACTCTTAATCCAACTGTTTCACATCTTTTTACTGAGCTGCAATTGATTCACTTATTTGTGAACTAATGATGACTTTTCATGCCAATATTCCTCAGCTCTACACCTATGCTGATAACAAATTAGAGTTACTAATGATTGATAAACATCTCACTGGGGTCCATACAAGACTTGTGTTAAGAAAAACATCAGGGTTTTGACTGTTCTACCAATGACAGCTAATGAACACCAGCCTACAGAAGCAATTGCTCTTATTAAGACTCCAAGGGCATCAGTTTGTACTTTGTGTTCATTTACTTTTGAGGACATGGCAAGATTATCTTTAATCTGTGTTCTGTCATTATTGTATAGTGGACTCACTTATGCTTTCCTGTGTTCTTTTTATTTATTCAGCTGAATAATCTTTTGCTATTTGTTTAATTTCCTTTACAAAGTCTGGCTCAGACTGGCTTTTGGCATGTCTCACATTACCTCCATACTTCTTGATCTCCTAAACATAATTGCATTGCTGAGTGGGACTTTTTCCTGTTCCTGGTAGGGTGTCCACTTACTCCTGTGATTTGCTTTGTGGTTTTTATTCATCCAGTGGGATCCAGTGTCCTATCCTGAAATTTCCCCTAGAGTTCAGAATATAAATTTGTTTTTACACAATAAGATTTCAAGCTGACAGTTGTTAGCCCTTGATCTTTTCAATGCAACTGACTTCAAAAATCTTAAGATGCTCATTCACACCCCAGATGCCAACCACCATGATACTTCCTCAGTCTGGAAAACTTCTGGCCACACAAGCAATCAAGAGACACAGTACCATCTAACCCTCTATCACCCAGACACAGCTCATCTTCCACCGTCAGCTTCTTTGCATTGCCCACTTGCCCTAGTCTTAGGTGACTTACCTAATAATATTCGCCCCATCTAACCTGGCCTCTTCGCTACTTCTAGACAGATCTCATGACTGTCACTATTCAAAGAAGGATCCACAGACCCATAACTGAAATCTGTTGTATAGTCATTGATACTTGAAAGATCAAATATATAGAAAAGGAAAATTCCAAATATTGTTCTGTGATTCTGTGATTAATCTTCTCTACAGAATTAACAAATAACATCTCCCCTCATGTTTAAAAAAGTTTGGAACTCTCTTTTTCTATACATTTGATTTTAAAGTATCAAATTAATGTAATTTAGGGTTTCAATGTCCTGTCAAAAATCCATAAATTTTAGTGATTAATTCATGTCATCAAATAGAGCTCTTTCTATCCCTATACATCCTATCTGCACCCAAAGGACAATTCATCATGCCAAAAAGCAGCTGACTCATTTTCTTGACAATCTCTGGGAATAAGTTACTACTTAGGTTTTAATAGGTCATACTACTTTATGTCACATCAGAGGAAGAGGTGATATTAACCACCCTTGGATACCCATAAGACTATGACTTCTTTGCATGCCCACCCTGTCATGCATCAGTGTTATAATGGAGGTGACTCATTCCTTTTCAGCCAATAGCTGCTTCCTGGCCTCTCTAACAAAAAACTTCAGTGTAGTAAGCACTGCTCCCTTTTGTCAATGCCATTTTCCCTGAGCACTGTCACCTGTTCCTGGTTTGATAAATGTCTCCTTCACCTCTTCACACTCTCTTTTCAATCTTGCAAACACAAAAGTCTTTATTCTTTTTACATGGAGGGTCCAGTACTTGCCAGCTGCCCCCTTGCTCATTTTCATGCTCCCTGGCACCACTTCAACACCAGTTAACGTTCTTTTGGCAGCTCACCCTGACACACATGTGACAGACAGAACCTGTCTCACTCCCAGGAAACAGTGAGGCCAGAAATTATCTTGGCCACAGCCAAAGCAATATACAGAGCATCCAGGAGTGAATTGACTCTTGATTGTTTTAAGCCCCATGCAACCTGCATGAGTTGATGCTTTGAAAATGGATTGCACATTGGCCCATATGGTGAGGGGCATGACTGGAGCCACTCATTTAGGAGGGATAAGCACTGGAGGTTTCAAGGTCTGGGGGGCCAAAGCAAAGCTATTTGTTTAGATGGACTGAGAGAGTTTTCGTGCTCTATAATTTATGTGGAAGGATATACTTGCTCTGATGAAAAATTAGGCTGCTAGGAGGAGTAGCAGTGGCCAGGCATGCAAACTTCACTTCTATAACCATTCTATACCTTCAAGGATATCTTGATTTCTCCAAATAAGTGTGTCAAGGCTAAAAACCAATAGAGTTGCTTCACTCTGCAAGAGAACAGTGAAAAGAGCAGCTGGAGAGGTGTCCAGGGCACCAACATTAAAATTTTACAAAGCATTTTTAAGAACTCTTCAAGAGATGCATACTGCTGCTTGGCAAAAGTACTGAACAAATCTTGCAGCCAAACTTTGTTAAAATGTCACCATCTTTAATACAAATAGGTTTACTTAACACACAACCTCACAAGAAGGTGGATTATTGATTCAGAAAATAAACCTATTAAGCTTTAAAATGCAGCAAGGACATTAAAAAGAAATAAAAAAAAAAACAACACTGTGAAAATTTCACTAGAAGCAGTACCTTCTCAAAATGTAAACATTTTTGGACAGTAATTACTGCAAAGCTTTCATTATCAATGCCATTCTTATTGTTTGTGCTGTATATAAACTATGAGACTAGAACCTACATGAAAACTATTCAGTGAACCTATTAAAACAGCAGCATTATCTGAAAAGCAAATTCTAACAACGCATGAATTTAAATCTCATAATAATCCCACTAAAGGAGAAGAAGAACTATTATTTCAGGATATACACTGCTGGCATGGGGTGTAATTTAACTTGAATCTCACAGCTCTGTCAGACTAACCAATGCCCTGGGTGCCTTCATAAACTATGAGGAGCAGATGCATAATAAGATAACTCAAACAGCTTGCTAAAGTTTCATCTGCCAGTGGGACCTACTTGGTACAGCCAGAGCTCTTTGCCAAGCCTACTTTCTCACCCTGTGTAAATGGCATTTCTCCAGCAGCAGCTCTGATCTTCTATCCAGCTGCCGCACACAACCTCAGAAAGAGAACTTTTATTATACATTAGTTACAGAATCCTACAAAGAAAAATGGGACCTAGCCACTACTCCTTAGTAGGTGGTTCAGCATTTTTAAAAGCCCATTTTTAAAACCCTAGAGGTGACAAAACTCAATTTAACTACAGAAATGGTTCAGGGCAAAGTGGACCTTGAGCCTAAAAGAATGTGAAGGCTCAACATCAGAAACCAGGCTTAGGATTTTTTAAGCTCTAAATTTTTAATAGAAAACTCTGACACTGTAGAAATACTGATTTTCTTACATGTAGTTCTTCAAATCATTAGTCTTCCCAGCTATGATATTGCAATTTCCTTTAGAAGGGTTTCTTCTACGTGTACATTTCTGTTCCAGAGGCTTAACTCCTTGCTTGAATTGCTCTGCTAAACCTAGCCTAACCTTGAGTGAGTCATTCTGCAAGGACTCATCTGAGCTTTGAGTCGGAACTGCTGTCCTTGGTCATGTATGTTTGTATGATTCCTAGGACATTCATCCCGCAGTACTGTGCATTGCAGCAAGCCAGGTTTTTCCATCATGTCTTTGCTGAAATATAGGATTTTTTTGATGTTTCAAGAGGGTATTTGAGCTTCTAGGTTTATCCTGAAGAAAAGAAGTCTCTGGGGAGACCTTAAGGAAGCCTTTTAATATTTAAAGGCAGCTTATAAAAAAGATGGAGAGAAAATTTTTACCAGGTCCTGAAGTGGCAGTGTAAGTGGCAACAGTTACAAACTGAAAGAGGGTACATATAAGGATATAAGGAATAAATTCTTAACAATTAATGTGGTGAGACACCAGAACAAGCTGCAGTTGGGTTGGGTTTTGTGTAGCTAACGTGATAAACTGGATATAAACTGTCTGCCCTATATAGGCCGGGAGTAGGGCAGGGGGTTTTTTGTAATGCAATCTCTATTATAAGGTGAAAGATGATGCCCTCATGAATTTAGTGAAAATTTTGCTCTCTTGTAGTGAGCATGAAGTCAAGATTTCTGGATTTGGATGCTCCTAGATTATGCGGATGCTCCTATTTTTATGGGATTTTCACCATTACAAGACTGGATTATGGAGAAAATTAATAATTTTCATACCACATCCTTCAAATAAAATACTGTTCACTAAGTCAAAACTGAGATAATTTTCAAACCACGCAATCTCTACAATCACTTATCAACAGACTCCAGAAAAATAAGTTTTAGAGCCCAAATATCAATGAAGAAAATGTTCAGAAACAGTTTGTGAAAAAAAATGTTTTAGCATAGGATTTTTTCAGTACAAAACCAGACATGTCAGTGATATTTTTATGTCCTTTTTATAGTAAGTTGCAAAATGAAGCCAACCAATCTGCAAAAATTGTATATGTACTGTAAGTCAGCAAATATTCCTTCTACTGCCTGTGCTGTTTGATCTCACAGTCTAGAAGAGAAGCAGAACTTTATTTAATGACTCTCACAGCCAGAATTTCAATTTAAAAAACCATCCCTGAGCTGTATTGTTCTTTGAAATACGAAACCCTCATCTCATTTTCCTGTTCAGAGAGCTTGAAACAGATGATGGCAGGATCCTTCCATTAAATTGCTGACAGGTTGCTGTCTGCCAGGATTCCGGTTGGGAGCCAAATTCACAGGGGTCAGGGGTTGAGGTGAATGTTATGCATCCACAGACAAGTCTTATAATAGCCAAGTACAGTAAAGAAGGCTTTTGAGTACCTCCAAAAGGATGTCAGAAGCAGCTATTAGGGAATGGGGAAAATATGCTTCAGCCCCTTGCACTTCCATGGTAGGTGATGAGGTCTCTAACTGAATGCAGTCTAAGGACACTGTTAGGGGACAGAAATACTGGAGACATCTTGTCAATATCTTGATTACCAGGTCCACAAAAATGTATTATTCATGGGTTGCTCCAGTTCTGTGTCACCATCACAAAACAGTTTTGTTAGTACTGGCTTTACCGTTTAATTTCTTGGGCTGAATAGCAGATTCTTCACTCCCACAGAAATATTCACACTTTCTGTTTAAAAGAGAAGCTGAGGTTCATCACTGTAACGCAAGCAGCATAAATATTACTTCTTCTGAGGTTCTGTCTTTACTAATGAAGCAAAAAAGGAGTCTCCTTGTATATTCCTATGTTATGCAAATGAGAGGTAAGATAATATAGAAACTAAATTCCCTTCAGGTGCTCTTACCCCGGGAAAGTTTCACATAGGTTAAGGTGGTATTAAGGTGGTAAGATGATAATGAAATACTCTGCAGAGCTGGTCAAGAAAATAAGATAACTGAGGCTAGAACACGAGAATTGCCAATAGAGTAAAATTAATAGAGTTTGTAGGCACTGAATGGGGCATTAGGGAATGTGGGTATCTATAGAAGCAAAGCAGGAGAAAAGGGCAAAAGCTTTCACCAATATTTTCTGCGAAACTGTGATACCCACCCTGGGGAGGGAGCACAGTAACACTGATAATGAGTTTGCCTATATTTCCTATTTAGCATTCCTCCCTATTTTCCTCTGCTTCATATCTGTGTGCTTCGAAAGATAGGTGACACCAATTTATACTAGCTTGAACTTATTCCTGCTTTTCCCACTCTGCAAGTAGCTTATTTAACTTGAAATGCAAAACCATTTCACATTCCAGGACCTAAATGCAGATAGTGTAAGAAGCAAGCCTTTTGCAATTGTGATTTCATCAGCATTTAGTGACAGGAAAGAGTTTGTATATATTCCTCTCCTCATCAGTCTTCTTAATTGGGTTTAAAATTTCAGTTATAACATTCCTTAAGTATGGACATCTCTGTTTCATAAAGATAAACTTTATTTCCTGACAGTCCTTAGTGAAGCATTGTGTTTTCATAAGTGAGGTAGGTATTTTGATTACATTTTGCAAAGCAGGATTTCTGTCTCTGTCACATTGTAATATAAATCACATATCATGTATGAATGCATCATTTAAACTCACATAGGTTTATGGCATAGTGTGACAGCTCTTTTTCTTTAGAGTCTGCTGGTAGTTTGATAATGGCCTTAGACCTTGGCATCAGTGCCTTTAGGCAATTGACCTATACGAGACATGTACAGGCAAATTATGTTGACTTTAGATAAGGTATAAAAATACATGATGAAGATAAACCTTTCTTACCAACAACAACAAAAAAAAAAAAGTGGTAAAAGAAAGTCCTCGATTACTGCTGTACAGACAACCCGAAGAACCAAAGGCTGTTTACAGTGAAATGGCAAAGTGCTGATGGAAAAACTCTTTGGCAGCATGTGAGGAAGTGGAGAACTGAACAAAACACAAAAGAAACAGTCCATGTTAAACTTCCTGCCTGCGTAAAAATCCTGCATCGATCTTCCTAGCTCTACAGAAATTGCAAGTTAAATATTTTATTCCTCAGGTTTATTACTTTTAAGTGACCAAAATTTATAAAATGTTTCCAGAACTGAATGGTCATTTATGCTAAAAGGCCCACAGCATGATGCTAATATGAGATAAGGAATTGCAGAACTGCCATTGGAACAAGGCGTTTCTAAAGTTGTCGTTTGGAATATCAGGTACCAGGTGGTCATCTATGCTCAAAAAAGATAAAATTGAACTGGAAGAGAAGCAGAAACAATCTATAACAATGATTAAGTAAAGACGGTGACTTAAAATGAGACCTCGCAGAGCTTGGGTTGTTTAGCCAAGCAAAAAAAGAGACGGAAGAGGATACAAAGACTCTACAATGTGTTTTTGGAGGAACAGAATGGCACAAGCTGAATACACGCACTAATATAAAATCAAATTACTGTAAATTGATCATGAATACATCCATTCTGTAAATTCCTAATAACTGAGGAGCAAAATTTTAAGGGTATACACATAGGATATAGGAGAAAGCAAAGCTAAATTTAAGATTAACTTAGTAGATGTATAGAGAGAGGTGTGTAACAGAGTAAAAAAATGTCTGGGACTAGGAAGTTGGTGGCTCACTTCAGTTGCCTAGACAGCAGCAACTAGTGCCATGTCCTCAGACACTGCGCTTGGCCTCCAGATGTCAGTCCAGAAAAGTTCTACAGGATCTGGGTAGTATTTGCCAGACCTGTGTAGATTTTTCATCTAAGTTGTAGCATTGCAAATGGTTGACCATGTTTAAGCTTCTGAGTCAGGCTGTGAGCCCTGGCAATACGATTTAGGTATGTCATGTGCTATGTAGGCAGAAACATACCCTAAGTACCCGGACCTTTATGAGCTTGTATTGTATTTATAAAGTGTTCTCAAGACTTCTTACTTGTCACATTTGGAAGTCAGGGAGAATTTCCCCAGGTGAATGTTCTATGTTATGCAGAGGGGAGGCAGCTTTTTCTTTTAGTTTTGAAACTAAAAGATATTCATCATAACTGCAGAGAGAAAGTTACAGAGATATGTTTGAGGGTCATAGTGCATTATATATTTAAGCTGATGCTGAGGGTTAAAGAAGCTATTGATCAAGAGAGGTTTTTTTTCTCCCAAGTTTGACTTAAAAGATCTTTTTACTCTTTCTGTATAGAGAAGAAAGTATTCAGGCTTTGAGTGATTTTAGTTGAACATATACTGTGCTATTACAGAGCCTGGAGATGTTCTGTCTCTCATTCATGCTTTCCATGGCACAGCTGTGACACTTTGCCTCTGTGAAATCATAAATTCAGTACAGGGTGATGGAGATGTTTTTCAGTCCAGGGTATTAGTTACTTGTGGAGTCTCTACTGCTTTTGGAACTAGAGATTTTTTCTTGGTTACCCACAGCTCTGGGTGTTCTAACCTAGATGAACCAGACCGTCTACAGATCATGACCTAGACTGTCTCTTCCATATGCTTCTATTTTTATGTCCATATTAGCATAATAATCAATTCTGAATGCTGGAAGAAGTTACATTATGCTGTCCTGAATTTTCTGTGTACCCCATCAGTATGTATTTATATACTGATTTCCTAGCTCCTGGACATCTTTTCCCATGTGTCAGAACAAAGAGATGCTCTTTTATTTTAGATGTTCAGTATCTTTGCTGTAGTATGGCTCTTTTCAGGAAACACCTCAATGTGAAGGATTTTTAATTTTAATTTTTTTTAATAAAAGTCACATACATATTGGATACATTAGAAAAATTCTCAGGAAGCTGTGTTGCCACAGTTTTATATTTGAAAGTATCCACACAACTGTAAGCATGAAATAGCACTGTCCACAGAGAATGTAACTACACTATATTAAGCTGTGAGAATTGTATGTGCCATCTGAGTATTCAGTTGTTTTACCAGAGGCTGCTATGTGGTTATGAGGAGACAAGTATAAATGGTCAGGTGGAAATAAAAAGCAAGAAATAAAGCATTTAGATATACAATGTGGCTGGAAAAAAAAAACAAACAAACAAAAAAAAACCCAACCAAAAAAAACCCCAACCAAAATCAACAAAAACAGCAACAACAAAAAAAACACCTACCAAAAAACCTTCAACATAGTATCTGGGAGATTAATGGAAAAAATATGTAACTGACTGCTTTCTCCCAAGAAAATGAAAACTGGTGTCTCAAGATCACAGTCTCAAGATCATATTCAAAAGCCCCCTTGGGAGAGATTTTGGGAGAAAAATGGCAAAACTACCTCTTAAGGCAGCAGCTGCTTCAGAAGGGGGCTGAATGAGAATCCAAGTTGTTACAGGAATGCAATGCTGAGTCAGAGTATTCTGATGGGAAATACCCCAGTTTAGGATGGGTGTGGGTTCACCAGGGAAAGTGAGCCAGCACATGAGCCATGACGCTGATCTAGCATCCTCCCCCCCGGACAAGAGGAAGCAGAGAACTGTAGTTATTCCTTCCTGTACCTCAGTCATTAGTCACAGCTGCCACCTAAGACCTCGTAGATGACTCCATACAAATCAGGCCAAAATCAACAGGCTAGCTACAATCACAGAATGTACGAATATATTAAAGGAAGCAGGAATTACACTACATATCACTTCTTATATTTTAGTTTATTGCCCTGTCACTAGGAATAGAGGTACAAATCAGGTAGAGTCAATTGGGTTGAAAAAGACCTCTGAGATCACTGAGTTCAACCAATGAATTTGGATACAAATTTATCATGTAGAAGGTTTGTTGATGACTGAACCCAAGGCTAAAGTTCAGTCACAAAACTATTGCAACTTCCCCGATACAGAGGCAGAGGAAGTCTGAAGAAGACAGTTGTGCTTGGCTGACAGCTGGACAGTGCTGAACTGTGTGTAGGAAGATTGCAGTGTATAGACTATGGATCCTTTTATTGCTGCTTTCTTATGGCATGCAGTGTTACTGAAAACAGTATCTTGAAAAGGCTGTTGAGTCACCGTCTGTTCCCTCTCACAGCTCTCAAGAGCAGAACAGCAGGTAGAGAACATTAGTCAGGCTTGTTGAAGCAATCCCAGCTTAGCACGTGAGCATCTGATATCCCAGCAATCTTTTAAAAATGTAGGAGACACTGGATTCAATACCAGGCAAGTAACCTCGTCTAAAGCCGCATTCAGATCAGGGAGTGGTATGGGTGCAAAGATTATACACTTTATTTCAGAAGCCCATTTAGCTTTGTCTTAGCAAAAAACTTGCTCCTCATCCAAACTAGAACAATATGGTCCATAGATGAGTCTGCCTTATATTTACAGAGTCTAACCAGCTGTATCTTCACGGTACTCACTTTTGTGAGACTATATTCCAAGGCTCCTTCACTGCAAATATACCATTATTAAGGTATTATGACCCAATAGCTCTTACAGTCTTTTGCTCTGCTTTTATGGTAACCCATAAAACAGAGTCATATCTTTCTGCTAAGGGCCTAATTGAACACCTACTGAATTCTGTGACAGTCTTTCTGGTAACTTCAAGTAATTGTGGAACAGTCTCCAGGTAAACTGCTCACTCAGTTGCTTTGAGTTGGTTTTCAAGTCAATTTGTTTGTTATTCAGTAGAGATGCTTTGTCTCAGAGTCAGTGCAGGACCTATTTTGTATTCACAGGTGCAGAGATTCCTCCCATTGAGAAGATAGGAGATGGTGTATAGCCAACTACAGCTTCTGTAGTTCCAGAGCTTCTCCTTCTAACACCAACACCTTGGCAGCTGTTGAAGCAAAATCTGACCCTAAGCACTGTGTCAGTTTTTACATCTACTGCTCTCTGCAGTAACAACTTTTTTTTTTCACTTTTGCCATAACTGGATGCATTTTGTATTGCCTTTTTTTCCTCTATTAGTCCAAGACCGACAACACTGGAATTTCACAGCCAATACAAATACTATTTACATTTAAGAAATAGTCAAATATTCACCTGTGCGAAAACCACAATTGTTCCATGCTTCATGTTGGTCTGTCTAATGCTTTTCTTCCTTCTGTGACTATATTCTTACACCATTGCACCATGAGGCATGTAACACAGTAAAGTACAGCCAGCAAAACCCACATCCCTGTCCACGGAACATATCCTTTTTCATTCAGCGATTTCTCTGCTGCAACGGGTATGGTTCATTTCCTCTGACTGAAAATCAGGTCCCTACAGGAAAGTGTCTGCTGTGCATGAAAATACGCTGTCAGGCAAAAATGACGCATTCCTTGGTTTTAATGTTTAATGTGATTCCATGATGACCCTCAGCCCACACAGCAGGAACTTCTAACCTAGATGATGTTGGGCAACTGAGAGAATTAGTTAGACAAATGTTCTTTTTGTTCAGCAAAAGTCACTCCCGATATTAGGAGTTCTACCACTGAGCTTTTGTATTGCAAAGCAAGTTTGTTCGAAGTAAAACTGGCAGACAATTTTGTGATTAAATAATTGTTTGTCAGAAACTGTTGATGTGCCCAAATAGAAAAGTATTGCTGAGAAGCACTCACTCTACTTTTAAAGGACAAAACTTAACTGGTCAAATTCAGATGGAAGACAGATGTTCACTGACCTTAAAAGAGTTTCAGGCAGGTACGTGGGAGTAAGAATCCAACCATGACGTTCTTGCTTTGTGTATTTCGGTCCATGGATCTGAAACTCACACACCCACACACCCAGCAGGTTTTCTGCTTTCTGGACTATTCAGTCATCTTTCCTTATGCTCTTTCCAAACAGATAATGCAGTTATCCATGTGAAGTGGAGTATCTGCAGTAGGAAAGACTGAAGCACAGACATTTACTCAATAACATGATTCAGGCATTTGATTAAAATCTACCATTCTGGGGTTCAAATACCTGTTTCAGCAGTAGCCTTCAGAAGGATAAAAACATCAGGTGAAATGTAGACAGAAAGACAGAAGTTCAAATCCTTTGGCATATTTGGACAGAACAAAGCCTTTAACAGAGCTCTAGATTTTTAGAGAGCTAGCTGTTGAGATAGTATGTAATACGGAATAGACAGGTCTGCCTTTTTTATTACTAACTTTGAAAAGTCCTAATGTTATTTCAATGTATAATATACACACATACACACCAAAACATCAAATCTGCACAAAAAAGATCACCAAGAAAAATGGAAAAGATTTTTTCTTCTGAGCTTAATGCAATGGTCTGTAACACAGGAGTGGAAGAATCAGTAATGCTTTCTGCTCACGTGATCCTTTGAGAACTCACATTCCTTTTAAAAAGTTAATAAATTCATCTTCATGGATTTCTTGAGGTAGATATTGTGAGAAAAAATGTAGTATTGTGTTAACAGGTTTTCCATACCAAATAAAAATTCATTGGCAGAACTGCAAAGGGAACATAAACATATAGCCCTCAGCCTTACCTATGACATTATCCTTTTCCATAAAGTGTTCTCTCTTCCAAAGGTATCACAGTCAGAGTTGAAGGGAAAGATGCTTTTTCACCTCATCTATCCTTTTCTCCTGTTCAATGAGATGGGTTCAAGTCCTGTCTATAAGGTAAGGGAGAATTACTCCAATTGTCCAGTCCTCTGTATTTAAACCATATTTCTAATCAAAGGAGTTTTGTATTTTGGCCTTGGATTTCCTTCCGAATATTGAACAGACTCTACTATACACTAGAGAAATTATGGTGTAATTTTTTATAACAACTTGTTCATTAAAGCATCATACTTCAACAAACTATCTCAATGAATCACTTTCTTTTTTCCTATGAAAACACATTTTGCTGATAAATTTCTAACCACTTGACTTTCAGAATAAGTTAATAACCTGAACCTAAATCCTGAATTCCTTCCTGAGGCATACTTCATTCTTTCAGGGGGTTGATCTGCCAACTAAAAAAATTTGACGGTGGTACTAGAAATAACAATGTTTTATCATTTCTCTTTTGTTAGGAAAGCAATTTTATTCATAGAGAAAATCTCCTAGGAACTTTCTTTTGACTGCAGTGACATCTACTGGTACTCAGAAAATTTTCTGGACATGAAGTAGGAATAAATATGTCAAAATGACACTAGGTAGGGGGGCCAGCAGTTTGACATTTTACTTCTGAGTAGGAGAGCAGGAAAAAAGCAGATGTTCCAGAGTTCTGGCATGTATCCTCCCAGGGACTGCAGGCTTGCTCATCTTTCTCGTTGTAAGAATAAAAGGGTTCAAGTGGAGAGAGCGCAAATTCAAGTGTTTTAAAAGGCAAAGGAACTAGATCACCCAATACATAAGAAGCAGATCACTTTCTACTCCAAAGTGAACAAAAGAAAGGAAAAGACTGCAAGGGAGGGAAGAATTCAAGAATGCGGAGGGGTTTGTAAAAGCAGAAGAAACAGAAAGGTAATGGCTTGAGCTGCCTGATATCTCCCTCTCTGAGACATTGAAATGAAGCACCAATACAGTGAAACCAGCACAGCAGTAAGCTAAGAAACTGAAATCCTACAAGCATCCAGATCCCATCCTTGCTTTCTTTGCATGGTGCACAGTTAATTCCTGCCTGTGCCCTCCAGAAGATTGGATCCACAACAACACTGGGGATGTCTGCATCTTCCTGTTCTTCACTAACATAATCTTTGCTCTGCCTCTACCTTTCAAATAGATAGTGGGTGCTTAAGAAAATACTATATAAGAACTAAGGATTTTTATAAGACACTCATATAGGTATTTTTCATTGTAAATTCTCTCCTTCCATGTTTTTTTCTTTTTGGGTTTAACTGTAAATTCATAAGGAGAAGCATATAACATGTATTACACTTATGAAGAATTGTCAAACATGCCTTGGAAGCAACACGATGTAGTAATACTCTCAAAACTTATTTATACAAAAGGATCCCCCTCATTTTATTTTTCAAACAAACAGAAAATCTTGTATACTGTAGCTGAACTCTTTGTGGAAATATGCACAATGAAGAAAGTACTTACAAAAGTGCCCTTTCCTTAATAATGTCATATGAGTGTTTTGAAAGGCAGTACTGAGCATATTCAAATATCAAATACTTACTAGGTATTTCTGAAATGACTGAGAAATGTATCAAAAAAGATTGTCCAGTGCCAATAATTTAATGCTAGTCAAAGTCAGAAATCTGGCTTGTCTAATGCATTCAGTTTGTCCATTCTCCTCTGCCCTTCAGTTAAAATCAAGAAGACGTATGTTAATGAGAGCCACCTCTCTGGACTTTGCAAGCTTCCACATTATCTGTGAATCTATCCTTTAGCCATTTGGAGAGGCACTGGGACCAAATGAGTTATGAGTTGTGGAAAGAAAAGAAAGGTATGTCACAAATATTGAAATTAAATGCAAAGAGAAATGACAAGTACTGGAAATATGAACTGCCTAACAAGCGACAGATAGTAAAATAAGGCAAATGCTGGAAATGGCAAATAATACAAGAAGACAAATACTGGGAAGAAAACACAATAAAATAAGGGAATGAAAACAAACACAGAACTAATGGCATCATTGATCCTAAGGACTCCTGAAAGGGTAAGACAAAAGTACTGAAACAAGCAAAGCTTTAGGCAAGATGCTAAATTAAGCCACAGTAAAAAATAAGAGATCAAAAGATTCACTTAGAGGCTTGATCAGAAGCATCAGATTTGTCATTGATGGGCTTTCTGACTTTGTCCTTTTTGTTGTGGTAGTGGTGGTGATGTAATTTCAGTAAATTCTATTTGTTTCCTGTCGTATAAAAAGTATACACAGATGCTGTTTTCAGGACTGTGGAAATTTTTTAAGGTCTTTGACCATTTGTTTTAAATGTGGTCTTCAGACTTTGATTTACACCTTGACTAGTCTTAATGACTTGCAGAAAGTACATGTGCTAAGCAAGGCAGACACTTCTCCAAGCTCATTTATTGATTCTAGAGGAAGAAGGAAGAATAAAGAAGAGAGCGCAAAAATAAAGATGAAAGGCCACGGTCTCAGCTGAGATATATGAGTGTAGTTAAATGAGCTTCTGATTTATATTACTTAGGAAACTCACCTTGAGGTTCTGTCATTGTGAGGGAACTTCTGAGGGTGACATCTACTAACAGGGCAAGGTCTAGGGAGGAAATAAAATCGTAATTAGGAGCATTATTTACTCAGCCTAACCTAAGGCACCTTCATCAGGCATCTGTTCTGAGTCACACTTGACTGGATGCTCTCTGTGCACTGACTTTACATGGAACCAAGGGAAGATACAGCAAAACTGAAAAGGCTTAGAAGTAGCTACACCAACACATTTGTGAAAAAGCTTACTAATGGGAACATGAGAATATTGGAGATCTTAAGGAAAAGGTACAAGTGAACTTCCCTATCTCTCATGGTTATGCCTGACTTCAGTATAACTAATAATGGGATTAAATTAAGAACGAAGCTTCCATCCTTTAAATGAAAGTTGGCAGCACTGTAGAGCCCAGTTGATTTTAGGGGATGCTCATGAAGCATCCTGAACATGATGTAAAGGCATTAAACTAAACATTTGAATATGTGTCTGATGAACAAGACTAGGAATTGGAAATTCAGAGTTTTTCTCACTTGCATAAAAATTATTTTACATTGTTGTTTTGTATTTTCAAAGGGCCTTCAAGTGAAGACCATCATTTAAGTGAATTAATCACCCACAATGCTTGAATATGAATGAGTATTAGCCCTAAGAGTAGCCTACCAAGAAAATGTATCTATTTTGCTCTTGGACTCCATTTTACAAGGAGTTTTAGTGTCTTGTTAATACAATTTGTTAGTTGAAGTGTATTATTTACCAAATATTTACCTTACTAACTTTTATGGGATGTTTTTAAAAGTTTCAAATTGAAGGGTAGAGGGCTTAATATAAAATGTAAAATGTTCCATATTAACAGCAACTTTCTAACAAATACAACAAAAAAAAAAAGTTTTGAACCCAGAGTTAGTTGAGAAGACTATCATTATTAATTCTGCACTATTGGTAAATCAGTCTTACTCAGAGAAACAGATATGACGGGAAATAGAATAGAGAATAAACTTGAAATATAATTTTACTTAACAAGACACTATGGTTTGAAGAGTAAAGACAGAAAAACCTTAAGATATTGAGCTGCACCAAGCATAACTGCAATTTAATAGGTTAAATATTTCTTTGGGAGTGCAAAAGCAGAAGGGTGCTTCACTGAGGTGGAGCCTGCACCTCTAACCGTGGGGGAAGGGACAAAGAGTCTTTGGATGTGGTGGTGAAACCTCAGACTCTACACAACAGCTCAGGAGCAGAAGGGGGATGTACACAGGTCCCTCACAGCAATAGGAATGGGCGATAGGACCAGGCAGTGGCTGTACATCCTGGGACTGGACCACACCAGTGCAGAGAAGGGACCTCAGACCCCACCAGATCCCAGACCAGTTTCCAGAAAGCTCAAGTAAAGATAAAGATGCATCCCTGGCCAAGACTGAGCCCAGCCCACGGGGGTGGGAACCAAAAACTTTAAAATACTTGGTCCCAGATAAAAGACGGGCGGTCTAAGGGCAGAGATACCTCTCTGTCTCTCCTTTCTTCCTCTCTTCCTTCCTTCTTTCCTCCCTTCCTTCCTTTTCTTTTTCTCTTTCTTTCTCTCTCTCTTTGTTTCTTCTATGAGAGCAAATATACGTTGTTTGGATGGTGCCGATTGCTAGTTTCACCCAGGCTCAGACTCAAGTCAGTTCCGTTAGTGCCAATAAATATTGTTATATTCACAAAGACCTCTGGATAATTGTTATTACCATGGTTTTTATCACTCATAGATTCAAAACAACCTACTTCTTTCCCACCAAATAGGATGGGACAGTGACAACTACCAGCAATATAACTCCAGATCCAACACCCCACCTTCAAGCAAACCAGAGGTGCTTTTAGGTCACGCAACAGGACACACAGAATTTATAAAACCAACATAACAGAAATTATGTGGATAGCACCACTTTCTCTTAAAGGTTTTTTACAAACTATGTACACTAAAATTACTGTATATTATCTGATACTAAAACCAAAAACATGGGTAAGGAAAATTATACTTTTTTGTTTTATTTAGTAATTTAAAAATCCCATAAGGAGAGGAATTAGAAAACCACAAAGATGACAATAAGTTACCACGTGGGGGGGGGGAGGATTCATAATTAAGTGACTAAGTATTTTAACTAATGCTCGCAAGAAATATATCAGAGAAATATGCACACTATATAAAGGGTTTTTTACATGATACTTAAAAAGCATCTAAGAGTAAAGATTAATTTAAACATATAGAAAATTACACAGCCAAAACAAATAATATAATAATGAAGAGCCAGAGTGATCAGTTCTAGACTTGTGATTCATGAAGGTTGACTTACCACACCTTAAAGATTAAATTGAATAAAACAGTAAAATTCTTATCAAGACAAACAATAAAATTATTATAATTAAATAAGAAAACTACAAGTAAGAAGATTACAATGATAATTCGTATTCCTAATATTATTAGATTTTTGTTTCATTTTTGCTTAAATAATTGGTTCCTGAGTCAAAAACTCACCAAGAGAAGTTTGTAAGTTGTATTGTCACAGTCATGGACTCTAATATCATGATGGCACCAGTAATAATCAAGAGATTACTGAAAATTCAACCTTGTTGTTTACTTAATTTTGTAACATTTGTTGAACTAGTGTATTCAGAGGGGTTATCTTCAGCACCTTCTACTTAGAAAAGAATTATCTATGATCACTTAAGAGATTAATGTAACATCAAATTGCAGTGGTTTCAACCAATTCCACATTGCCTTAAGCAGCCAGATACTGTGACAGTACTTAAATCACAAGGACTTTTTTTTCCCTAAACAATAACGAAACATGGCCTTCCTTGAGTAAGGTGATTTCCAGGCTGAAGTATTTACAAGTTTGCATAAGGAATGAGTCATATAAAATTAATGCGCAGCCACAGGATTCCTGAACACATAAAACAGTTTATTATCTTCTGAGTTTGCACAGCCAGATTGATGTACATGGGAATACCTGCTTACCTCTGAATTGTATGATTTATTAATAAATACACAACCAAACACGGCTTCAGTCATGGTCATGTGTAATTCTTACAACTTTCCTGCTGCACAAGCCTTTGAAAATATATCCAGAAAAGAAAATATGAATATTTAAAATGACTGAAAAACTACACCTGAGAGCTTGCTCTAGACTAATATGAATTTTTGCTGAATAATGATACTGATTATTTATGTCAAGGATACACTTTGAAGGGGATAAGAAAACTATTAATATTAAAATACTGATATTTTAAAAGGAAAGAAAAGGTTACTACAGTATTTCAGACCATTACTAATACTCTCTCACACATGAAAGCTAATAAAACCAAAGCTTGCAAGCCTCAATGTATTTCTTTGTGGTTAAATCCACATGCAGAATTAATGCTAACCAAAGGTGGCATGTCAAGACAAAAGCATTTGTATTTTCGTCTTTCACTATTTAGTGGTAGAAATAACAAATTTCCAAGTTCATAGTGCTACACCTTTTATCTAAAGATCTTGATGTGCTTCATAAACTTTAATTAAACTTCACAGCATGACTATCAGTCAGGTAGAAATCCTATCATTTTCAGAAAAAGCATGGCACGGCCTACATTCCTTGCACAGCAGCTTTGAATAGATATTGTATTTTCTCTGTTGTGTTGTATTGTGAAAAAATACATAATAGCAAAGCAAAAGGCCCCAATGTGCCCAGCCTCTATCAGCTTAAGAATCTTTGCTTTTATTTCTTACTTTGTTGATAACACTTTACATTAACTGTTGCATTTTTTAGCTTTATCACTGAATTTATGTATGTGTACCTAAAGCAAACCACCATTTCTTCAGGACAGACTGAGGAAGTGAGAGGCCTATATTCATTAGCTCTTTTTCTAGTTGCAGTTGCCATTTTAGTGTTCCTGTGATATTTCTGACCAAAACCATCTTCAGCTGGATACAAGCCATAAGAACTGAAGTTTGATATTATGTCTATAAATAAGAAAAACACATTTACGAAATGATGGATTTAAACCAAAGTGCAAAACCTTTGAAAGAGATACTAAATTATGAAAGTGTATGCAATCAACTTTCCTAGGTATCTATAGTTCAGAGTAACAATTAAAAAATACGTGTGAAATGTAACATATGCAGCTCAGTCAACCAACTATAAATCAGAAGAAACACTGTGCAGTACTAAAACTTCACAATAAATTCTAATACTTGAAGAGTTAAGGAAAAACTCACAGGACTATTGAAGTCTGGAGATAGGAATAATTGTGGAAAACTTACAATATAAAGCCCATAAAAAAACATTTTTGATGAAGAGGTCAAAGTATTTCACAAAAATATTGACACAACGTGTATTGTCCCAACCTGCTTGAGGTACAGATAATGCTGGTATTTAAAATTGTTGTGGAAGGCAATGTTTTCTTCAAAGTCAAAACAAAATAGGAACTGGTAGCATGAAGTAGCTTCTGTTTTAATAGACAGGGTTTTCTCAAAGGGATAGTACAAATAGTACTATATTCCCAGTTAGCACAGGATCACTTCATGGGTTTCCCTGGCAGGGCATGGTCAGTACTATCAGGTTCACGTGCAGGCAAGGAGATGACTATATCTGTGACCCTCCATGGTGTTATTCAGTGATGAGGGGAACTCACAAAAAGCTCTCTTTCTAATCATATATTTCTATGTTGATTAAAAAGTTATCTGTAAGAATTTTTATCTTGCATGTAGTTATTGCAGTATCTTCTGAGAAAGCACATGTATACAGGTCTGTGTCTGTATGTTTGCTTACATTATTTTTGAGGTGTTATGAACACCTTATGACTAATAACTTCAAGCTATAATTGCTAAATTTTCTTTTAGTTAAAGAGGCTATCTATAAATCTAGATATTCGATGCTTTAATCAATCACACACAATTTTTCTGGCAGGATATACTTAATCTCAGTGTCACTGAAATGTAACAATATCTATGAAGTATAAACTGTTAGCAAAGGAGTGAATCTGTCTATGAATCTGTATTTATAAATCCCATTACCCACAAAGTTTAGTTTATAAGGGAGCTCATGGTTGTCACAAAACCTCTTTACTGCCCTTCTCCCTTTGGGGTGTACCTGCACTCCGATTCTGGATGGCGCTTCATCAGAAGTGTCACTTTGGGTTATGCAGCTTTGCTGACCGGCAGGAACTCCCTCCAGCATGAGACAGCCGCAGTGATATGCCACTTAATTGGGAGCATCACTGCAGAGGGACAACCGATGGGCTGAGGCTTGCCCAGTGCAAGGTAAGCAGCTTTCAGCCCTGCCTCTTACTGCAGCAGCCCAATCCTACCAGGCTAGAAACATGCCCAATTCTTCCTCGTCCGACAGGCTCGTCACAGGGGTATTGACTGCTTGCTCAGCTGCTTTGCTAATGGATAGGATGAGTTGGCAGCTGGCAGCGTGGCTGTGCCAGAAAGGGGAGTGTGCTGTGCTGAGCTCCCGGTGGCACTTGCATCATTGGCCCAGCCCTGTCAATGCATCAGCACACGGCTGTGCCCCAACACATCAGCCTTTCCCTCCCCTGTTTCAGGTAGCAGTGACGCCAAACTGGCGTTTAGATAAAAGCCATCACCTCCCTTTCCTGCGCTCATACTACTAAAAAAAAAAAAAAAGAAAACAGTCTTTCCCAGTCTTTCAGTTCTTTAGTCTTATGACATGAATGTTTTCTGCCTACAGGTATTTTGTGTTACATGATATGGTTTGCCAAAATATTATTTTATATATGTGTATCTATCTTATTTTAAAATTCTTTTGCATGCAAGCCTAAAAATTAAGCTAATTGCTTGCTGTCCACAGAGTCTGAACTGAAAAATCTGCGTCTCCAGATTCTAGGTCTATGCTATATACCAGCTTAGCCCCTGAACAAATTTATTTGACCCTCTTAAGACAGTTTGGCTGCTGAAGAGATAATAAGAAATCATTAATATTTTTATAATCTGCAAATTTTAAAAGTATTTAAGAACCTGCTGTCATGGCAATAACTGCTCATGATAGCAGGTCCTAAAAATACTCTTGAATTTATTACACGATTAGCATATACGTGATTCCCAAAAGAACCATTTCATAGAGTAGTACGTTTGACGGCCTACTGCCAGTACATTAATGGTTTTGATGCTGTAAAGTCCCTGGAAGAAAGTCTCTGTTATGAATAAGACACATTTCCTTTGCAGTGAAGGGGAATTTAACTGATTTGCAAGAATAAACCTTTTATGGCTCCTTGGAAAATACGGTACCTCCTAAAATCATATAGTATGGGCAGTTCCCCCATTGTAGTTTTTTATCAACAACAGTAAAATTTCATCTCTTTCCATTAACAATGTATTTAAAATCAGGTCAGACATGGTTCCCAAAATGGTAGATTCAGCATTTAACTCACAATAGCACTTAGCCATAATATTCAGGGAATTCTGCTTGCTTTACTGACATATAGGATAAAGAAAAAATTTGAGATCTCATTTAAGAATTGGCCTCCAAAGGGGCATTCTGATGTTCACCTGGAGGAGCATGACATAATTTAAATGTGATTTTTACACGCAAAGATAGAGTTTCAATACAAGTGATTTTTACACGCAAAGATAGAGTTTCAATACAAGGAATATAACTCCTTATTAAATCCTCATGAGTGCTTTCCTTGTAAAAGTTGCTTGCCTGAGCATTCTGTCAGTAGCTTAGTTATGTTCCTCTGCCTGACAGATGTAGAATAGTGTGTAACAATAAAACACTGATGCAGCATAAGCTTACTCAGCACTTTTCTGGTGGCAAAGTGCATTAATGGCAGAGTTGTCACAAAGTATCCAAGACAAAATGGAAACTGCAGTTCAGAATAGCACAAGATGCATCCTACTGTCTTATATTGTTAAATTAAAGTAGTACTTCAGACAACCAATTAAATATCTCACAAGATTTAACTGGAGAAAACGAGATATTTTCTTCATACTTCAGAGAAAAGGAAGGCTTAAATTTCAAACAATATTTTCTTACTCATAAATCTATGACATCAGGAATCATAATTGCTAATCAACTGCTTCCAGAACAGCAGGGAATGACACAATCCCCTTTGTCAAAGAGTAGCTACCACAGCCAAGCCACTGTTGCATTTCATTGGAAATACAATACAGGGTCCTGGAAAATGTGTCTTTGGAAGGCAGGCTACTGAACTTCCAGATACTGCTAAGACATTGATAACTGACATTATTAGCAGGTTGTCAGTGGGTTATTTTAAAATCCAAAAGCCCTTTTACATTAAAAATTAGGACAAGGACCCAAGCTCCTAAAATTTAGTACACCGAAGGCAAGAGCAACCATCTATCTACACCAGCTGTGGAAACAACACTCATAGTCCATTGCAGGTTGAATTATTTCAGAAGCTGTATATACCTCCCATAAATTGCTTGAATGGTATTGGTTAAAAACTGACTTAATTTACAATTGCACGGGTAGCAAGAAATACCTTACTTTGGTATGAAGAAAATTCAAATTAAACCTACTCTAAGCTCAGAGTAATCCACAAACACTCCCTGTGTAAATCTTCATTGCTTTCTTGTCACATATTCGTGGTTATTCACCCACCAGAGAACATCTTACATGAGTCATATAGTGTACCCATGAATCTGGAATGACACGGATCTAAGTCAGGATTTCTCTTTATCTGGAATATGGTATCAGCGAAGTATCCTGTATCTGGAATAGAGTACCTCTCTTCAACAACAGACAGAGAACTGTTACCATTTTTTCACTGAGAAATGCTTGATTTTTACTTCCTTTTGGGTAAAAGTCACTGCTAGAAACTAGAAGCTCATACACAGAAAAAAAGCACTGGAAAAAAAAGCAGAGTAAAACCAGGAAAAAACCAGTCATGTTGCCATTATAGCACTGCACATTTAAAACCCAAATAATTTAGGTTAGGAAACACATCTTGCATCACAAACATTAGGACATAATTCTTCTATTCCATGTGTGACTCTGGGTCTGCACTGCTTAATGTCCAGCTTTTTAACTTATGCTTCTTATTACTGGGAAGACACCATACAAGAACAAAATTCAACAATTGTTTTTCAATTAGGTACTGTTTGAAAAATAAAAAAACCTGTGGAATTAAACAAACAGCAGCTGCAGAAAAACATGAGTTTCACCAGCATAACTAGAGGGGCAGCACCATTATACAAGAAACAATGTGTGCTGACTTGAGAGAAACACAACAAAAGTAACAGAATGGAATTCAAGAAGGCTAAAACCTAAAAAATAGTGCAACCTGCCTTAGGAAGAAAAGAGAGCCAAGTGACTTGTTTGACCTTTCACTTACCATTTGAACCTCTGTTTTCAGAACTTCCATCTCTTTGGCAATCTGGCATTTCACTCTGCTCTCTTAGGTCGTAATGTTCTCTCTTCTTTCCAGAAGGAGATTTAGCCACAAGGATCACTCACTCTCTTTCATTTTCTGTCCCATTTTTTCTGTCATTCTTGAAGTACATTTTCATGTTCTTCCATAGGAGTATCCTCGGATGACACAAACTGAACATTCCTCTTTGTTGTTGTGACTCTTATAGAGTCTCCATTCTTTTTGCATTTTCTTTCTGACTTATCTAGAAAGAGATACAAGAAAACATAATCCCGAACATGACCAAAACAGTCCCTCCTTCAAAATGGAGCATCCTCATCTTACTTGACTTGCAAGGAAGATGACCAGAGGGACTCAAGTACCATTGTCCATCTCCCTACATACGTCTAAAGAAAAAGTTGCAAGTTAATTAGGTCAATTTGATATTAGATACATTGTAGGCAGGGAAGGGTAAAACACTGCTTCATATAACTAAAAACTACTTGAGTGTTGAGAAACTGCCATGTACAACATTTTGGACTTCAGGAGGTAGTTATGTAGGAGCCATTAAAAGTCAGCTGGGCCATCAAGGTTAGGATCTTATAATGTCAAGCAGCCACAGTACTTGAACTCTGTAACCACTCTGAACAACTGACCTCTGGATTTATCGCACATTTTGAAGCATATTAAAAAAAATTCAATTCCTCTGGCATGAAGAACCATGCATCCACAGGAATCTCCCAGGTCACAGGAACATAGGAGGTAGCAGTGACTTAAGCACCTTCTCCAAGAAAGTCTGAATAAAACGCAGCTTGCTATTACAGCAGGGTGTACTGGCATCCACAGGTGCCAATGGCATCTTTTCTTTTTCATTACACTTGGGTATGTTTTGTTCCATCCAGGAACAGAGCCCTCCTTTGGCATTACATGGATGTAAGAGGAAGCATAGTCTGAAGGACTACAACCTTGCAATAAAGAAGAGAGAGGAAAGAATTGTGTCTTGCATGGTTGGTCACAAATAGCGAGACAAATCTTACAATGTTCAGTGCTAAAAAACGTACCTCTTTCTTTATGAGATTCTATAATCTCTTGGCAGCATTGTTCAAAATCTTCATCCATTTTGTGCCTCACTGTGAAATATGCAGTATCTCTCAAAGCACAAGTGCTGTGCCTAAGGAGACAATCTGAAATTTTACACTCAGAATTGCTTTCTACCAGATAATGAAACCCTTTATTTTACTTAGAATAATTTTGTTCTTTTAATAGGTAGGTTCTCAAAGGTTATCTCAGTGAATATTTTCAGCATAACAATAGAAAAGTTCACACAGAATCACACGTAACATGCCAAGTTGGAAGGGACCCAAAAGGATCATTTCAGTCCAACTCCTGGGCCTACACAGGACAATTCCCAAGATTAAAGCAAAAGCACTAGTCACTGATCAACATATTGATCACAGTTTCATGCCCAGTTTATTTAGTACTACAATATTTACAACCTGGCAAGAAATACTCTCTGTAGGTGTTTAAAGTTATCTAATCC
Organism: Oxyruncus cristatus; assembly: GCA_013399855.1. Lineage (NCBI taxonomy): Eukaryota > Metazoa > Chordata > Aves > Passeriformes > Cotingidae > Oxyruncus > Oxyruncus cristatus. Next base: position 174,699 of record VXAY01005674.1, read on the forward strand.
CATGTCTACTGTCCACAGATGACATTTATCAAGTTAAACATTTTAAAATTTTCCAAATTAGGGACAAAAATGCATCATCACCTTCAGGACCCTAATCTGGGTTGTATTTTAAAGCATTGCTGCAGATTAGGACTGTGTCCTTTAGAAAATCTCATGCAGTTGGGTCCTGGTGCAATCTTGGAGAGAACTGTCGAGAGGTCCTTAGGCTGTTTAATAACAGCATTATGGTCAGGTGCCTAAAAATGAAATATTCCTGCTCAGAGATTTTAAGTAATAGCTAGCAAAATTAATTATATTCACAAAGTCAAATAAAGGACTTCTTAAAAACATCTAAAGATGCAGAAATTAACCAGTTAGTTTCTTGAAAATAGAGGGGTTATTTCAGCTGGCTTTGAAGAGACAGACCAGAAGAAGGGGGGAAAAAGGAAGAATGATTCATTTCACTTCCTTTCAGAAAATCACAGCAAAGAAACCTGAGATTTTCTTTGTTGTTGGCAGCAAGAAAAAGGCTGCAGGAACTGCACCTTTGAAGCACCTGTCCTAGCCATCTACTGTAGAATGAGATAACTGGATCCAGAGGTGCCAATTCCTTTCTACTCATACCATAAAAGGAGCCTAACGACTAGTTTGGATGAGGACATCTATGTTTGTCTAGGTTATTCACATCTCAGAAACTACAAGGAATTAAAAAGACAAGTCAGTGGATGCTTAACAGAATGGGATTTTGCTGAAACATAAAAATCTTAAAATTTCAACTGACTTTGAAGAATGTGCCCTGGCTCAAACTTTTTCAATAAATTAAATGAGAAGTGTATAGGAGCAAGAAAAAAACACGCAGTGTTTATTGTTAATCTTATACCGAGGAAAGTGACAGATGAAACTGAGAATAGAATCTGATAATTTATTTGACAAACTCCTGTTCTTGCAGAAACTATTGACAGTCAATTTAAGAGCTTTAGGCTTTATTAAAACAGCCCTACAGGTACTGGATATAACTATAGAGATCTCTCTGCTTTTCAGTGCTGTAACATGCCTGCATATCCAAGCCTTTTCATGGGTAAAATTTGCTGATGTTTGGTGTAACTGGCATTTGGGCTAGATGATCCTTTTAAGTCACTTCCAGCACTTCCAAAGGAAGCACTTAAACTAATAGGAAAATTTTAGTCAACTAATGCAAGTGCAAACACATGAAAAGTCAAATGCGATCACACCAAAAATGATTGAGAGAAAATTACCACCAAACCAAATACTGTATTAGCTGCTAACTTACAGTAGCAAATTTTTATCTGTAGAATATCTTCACCCACATTGTTTTTGATGCAAGAGTTTCAGCAGCTTGCTTCACAACAGTCCTCAAAAAAAGTCTTCTTTCAGCATAGGAAGGCCATGGCATTTTGCAAACTTCTTCATGATCATTATTAAACAATGCTTTTATCTAGAGCATGAGAAGAAAAGATATTTCAGATATAAGACCACACAATTTTTTTATAGTCTCTTCCTAAAAGATGAGTACCAAAATTAAACTGAATACTCATCTGGATAAGACAAGCTATGAAAAATTATCTTCTTGGCCTTAGGTATGGCAAAAATAAAATAACTCCTTTAAGAAACACCTTTTAGAGTTTCAACTCTATGAAAAAAAAGTATGATAAACTAATGTGAAAGGGATGAGATTCACCATGCTCATGGCTGCTTGCTTTGTTTGTACCTGCTTTGCTGTCCCTTAGCTTGACTATTTATGGCAGCTACAGAGGGAACAGGCAAGGCTCAGCAGAAAAGTGCCAGCTTTTTGGTAAGATGGGGTTTTCTTAAATTTTATTTTTAATTAATTTAAATAAAGTGTCTCAAGTTGCATACTTACAAGTTGTGCTCTGTTTTTCCATCTCTACTACCAAAAGGTATGGAAGGAATTTCAAACTTTCTTTTAGAAGGCCTTTATTAACAGTATTAAAACTTCTGTTACCTAAACAAATTTATCAGAGAGGTATATTCATATTTTGAGCACCTTCCTTAAAGCACACTCTCTGATGTCTAGAAAGTTCAGCATGTACTCTTAATGAATTTTGTTAAGGAACACTAACAAAAATTTATTTCCAAGTTACTTAAACAGAAGTTGGACTTCAGCTTTCTAATTTGTCAAGTTTTCACATAGTTGAAGAAAGAAATTGAAATTTTTATGAAATAATTTAAATTTAAAATTATATTCCATGAGGAGCAGTGTGACCACTGTTCATTTTCAGTAAAAATGCCTTTCACTTTTCAGTAAAGGTGTTTTCAGAAAAATCTGAAATCTCTTTCCTAGCTACCTTTCAAGCACCACATATTCTTCACTAAGGACACACCTAACCATCTTGAAACCACTGAAGTGATTGTCTGAAGTAAATCTGTACATCTGTCAAATAAGCCTGAGTCAGTGAGAATGGAGAAAAAATTGGGTCAAGGCCAATCTCTTTACTCAGAAAACACTTTAGACAAATGCTTTCAGCATCATTTTGTCTAAGCAAATTTTAAGAGACTGGGTTCAGGTGCCTGAATCATAAAATTCATAATTTCAAGCATATTTTACAAGAGGTGACCAATCCTTTGCCTGCCTGAAGAGATGAATCACTCACAGCCTCTCATTACTAAAGGGTCCACCAGACCAGATGACATGCCCTGGAAGATCACAAGCCACTGACTAGAGATGGCACCTCAACCACAGAAGAGGACCTGCATCTACTGCATGAGGGAAGTGGTAACAGTCCTTTTACATGGCAAATTTCTCCAGGCACCCTTTCAGATCAACAATATTCAGGGAGTTCCTGTCACAAGATGGGAAGGACACGTGGAGTACCCAGGCAGTGATTACACAAAATATTTATATGACCGTAGATGCAACCATCACGTATCAAAAAAAGAATTGCTCCTCCTGTGTGACAAACAAATATCCAGTCATACAATGTGTCTGTTCTGACCTGTGCAGCTCTCAAATGCTGCTACTAAAAGTCAAAATACTTTTATACAGTTGCAAAGTAAGATGCATGCAGGTATTCCCGAAAAATACCGAGGCAGTGGAAATAATTCAAACAGGTTTATTTGAAGGCAAGAACCCCAGAAACTTACAAAGAATATTCTGCACCAGCAGTGAGAGCACTGGGCCTGAGAAAGTAATGCCTCCTGATCTTTTCCAGGCTTCTTATCTTCTCTGGCCTCCCTCCTCCAGCCTCAAGGCAGGCACAACCTGCAACACCATGAGGGTTTACCTCTCCTCAGAGCAGAGAGACTGCTGCTTCCTCTCTGGGACACAGGAGGGAAAGACACACTTCCTCCACCCTTGAAAAAGGGGGTTCTTCTTAGGCAGAAAGTCTCTTTAAGCAACATTTAATCGAGCTCTAATTTTCCCATTACAAATTCCTCTGAAAAGGGGTACTTACAACAGTTAAGCCAAACAATGAAATAGACTTCCTAAAAGTAAAAAAGGAAAACAGCACTAATCTGCTTCTATTTCATTTTTCTGGTTTAGGAAAACACACCAATGGACAAATCTAAGTGTTCCATGAATTGCAATGCTTTTATTTCATGTTCTGCAGCAACACAGGTTGTATATGTACACGTAAAAAAAGTAACCCTTCTTATTAGCATCTCCCATCTAGTATCATTCCATCTATAAGAAAAGTGAATTTTCAGACAGAAGCAAACATAACACCACATTCAAACCAGGCCACCTCCATTAACAGTCAATTTATTTTTTTTTTCTGTAAATAAACTCCATGTTCTACCAAATAATAAACTGGTCTGTGATCAGGAAGGCTATCAAAGACTATATTCTCGTGAACTGGTGCCACACCTCTGCCACGAAATCTCACCAGTCCCCAGCATTCTGCTGTTCCTTTGGCTAGATTGCATAACAGCTCTTGCAGAACAGAAATCCCACAGAAGGACTGTCCAGCCACACACCCAAACAGCTGGTCAGTAACCCAATACAGGACAGAACTGCAACCATCTCTCTCAGCACAAACCAATATGAGTGTCTTCACCACCCACACACAACCATTTTCAGCGTGTCTTGACTTTAAGTAACTGTGACATCTCTACACTTCTCACAATTAGCTGAAATTTGACTAAAGTTCCTGGAGGTGGTGGGAAGGAAGAAGTCAAACAACATTTCCAGAAAAAAAATTAATCTAGGCACTGAAACACACATTAGCTGTATCTGAACAAGCACATGATTGGATTGGTTTGTTGAGGAATACATTCAGTGCAGGTAGCTCAGCGTGCAGCGGCAGTGCCAGCTGCAGATTGAGCTCTGGGTCTTGCCATGACCTGCCGACCATTTGCATAACAAAGGGCCTTGGGACCTGTGGCCCAGCCACACTCAGAGACACAGCAGGAGCCAAACTTTCACTCTGACCCCCAGACTTTCACTATCTTAGACTTCAAGGGTACAAAAGCCCAGGGTGTATTTTGTTCAGGGTCCCTCCTGAGGCACCAGCTCGAGTTGTTACTTTGTAATTAAGTTATTGCATTATCCAGGAATTGTTGATAAAGAAGAGAACTGCTCACCAAGCACACCTTGCTCAGCCATCTTGCCATGTAAGAAAAGCAGCCTTTTGTCTTGCATGTAATAAGCTCCAACAGAAACTTCGAGATATCCAGAACAAGTGGTGGATCGATCTAGCAGAAAAGATTCAATTATGTGCAGATTTGGGTGATTACAGAGGCCTTGAAAGGCCTTGAAAGCAGTGTATGG